>JAQBSW010002559.1:0-100865 GCA_029291075.1 Eudiplozoon nipponicum | reverse complement strand
AGTCGCACCTTAGTTGTGTAAATATTGAATATGCAAACATCAATTACTAGACTAGCTAACGGACTGCCTATTGGCTCTCCATCGACTCGCGTGAAATATTAGATATTGAAAGTAGATTGAACATCTTTAGTGCAATAATTGAGGAGAATTTGTAGATGACTTTTAGACCTTGAGATTAATGTGAGGTTACTCTCGATGAACGTACAGAGGAAATCGTTGGTTCTATCAACAAGGCTGCTAGTAAATATATTTTAAACATAGAAAGAAATCATTCATTAATCTCGACATTGTACGATTTCACTTTATTTACAATGCTAAAAGTATCGCGAGCACAATTGTTTGATAGTTTAACTTTTACCTGTCGTGGCCGTGTTTTCGTTAACCCGCCAGTTTATGCTTTGGAGTGTTGATCATTGACAAGCTAGTCCTGATGGCCGAAAGCTGCACGTACCAACTACATTGTCCGCCTAACGCATGCCACAATATTCTAGCCACACGCGCGACGAATAGTTTTGTTTGGTTAAGGAAATTTATGACTCTACCGATTTCACTTGTCGGCGTTCACATGCATTTTTACACACACACACACACACACACACACACACAATGTTAACTCGTCTGTAGTTTCCCATCTGTCTTTATGTAATTGGCAGGGTTTGAACTTCAGTTCATCGTCGAGAGCATTGCTCATTTGATTAATCTAATCAATTATGTGTATGAAAACAATATGAAAGGCTCATAGGCAACAAGTAGCTCAGCTGTAAATTTAGAGAAAAATGCATATTTTTGGTGAATTCCCGACGTGACCTCATCGCATAGACACTCTGGTGAGGCTTTTGCTTTCATCTCTGTCAGACGTTATTTTATCGTTTGGCAATACACAGAAGTTCGGCTCGAACGATAAGACTTTTCTGTGCATTTATCGTACGCTCAAAATCGAATAGTTGGAAATGAATGTGTCAGGGGACGCTGGAAATGCGTTTGTGTCTTCGTCATCAGCCAATAAACCTTTCTTATCTTCTTTGTCGACGGCATTCTGAACTAGGCTGTTTGGCAACACTTTTGACACGAGGTTCCAACGCTACGATCTGATTTTCTGCACTGTAAAGTAGCAGGTTTTGATTTTCTCTTTCGTTCTTTGTTATTCGTCTTAGTTTGACGAATATTGGTCTCGTAAAGCAGCCATGCGTGCATTACTCATATGAGACTTCATTCACTGTGGCCAATTTTCATATTAGTGGCAAATTGTATATTAAGTGTTGCGCACTCATTAACAAATTAGTTAAATTAGGACCAGAAGGAGTAATCGGAGTCAGCACATTGGTTTTGTGCTTACTGGCGACTCATCAGCAGGAGCCGGTGTTATGCCACATATCCACTATATATTTGTTCAATCATAAGCTGTCATCATTAACAGATTTTAAATCAGACAGCTGATTGAATATTGATTCAAACTCTGCTTTAGTTACTATGTAATTTTCTGAAGGAATGAAAAACATGTTTCCCATAGGCCAGAGACTCACTTTGTAACGAAGTCAGTTTCTCCTCAGATAAATTGATGGAAAACTTGATCTTACCAGGCGCTATGTTATGACATGAACGCTTTAGCGTTTCAATAGTTACTTGCCTAGCTTTAGGAACCAAACTATGACAGAAATTTTAAAATTTTATTTAAATCAAGTTTGCGAGCTTGAAGTAAACACCAATCCCATGGTATTTAACCAGTCGTCGAACAACATAACAAAACTACCGCCAGCCGCAACGCCCTAGTATTGTTATGTTGTTCGACGACTGGTTAAATACAATTGGATTGGTGTTTACTTCAAGCTCGCAAACTTGATTTAAATAATTGTTACCACCACCCGCGCAATCAATTATTGTTAAATTTTAAAATTTTGTTTTCGCAAAATGCCAAATTAATTTAAATCAAACTTTTCCGCAATGCAAAGTATCAAGGAATAAAAGATTTCTCTTTGCTAAGGTAAGCCTAATTATTTTATGTTCTTCGAAAAAAATTTTATGTAAGAAACGCCGGATTCACATTCCTTTGTTAATATAAAAATCCGTTTCAAAATGTTAACAAATTTAACGAAAATGCTTGTAGGATAGTTATTTTACAAATACACAAAACACTTAGTTCCAGATATGAATTTAAAATCACGTTTTAAATTTTGCTTTCCATATACATGCAATGCGGATTATTCCTCACTATTCAGTTTGTCATCGTACTCTGATAATCATTATGAAAGGTCTAAACGTGTCAATTCGAGTGGCCGAAGGTAGTTTTGCTTCTGTTCGACGACTAGTTAAATACAATGGGATTGGTGTTTACTTCAAGCTCGCAAACTTGATTTACAGAATTGTTACCACCACCTGCGCAGTCAATTATTGTTTAATTGTATTGCTTATATATGTATATGTGGCGAAAGCTGCAAACATTTAATGTTCGTACCTGCATAGAAATTATGCAACCGACATTTCCAGTCAAGTTAAATGTATGCGAGACTGCTAGAGGTGACAGCCGCATATCTAACTTTGATTTCCATATATATTCAATGCGGTTTGATCCTCGATAGTCAGTTTGTCATCGTACTCTGATAATCATCATGAAAGGTCTAAACGCGACAATTCGTGTGGCTGACGATAGTTTTGCTGTTGTTCGACGACTGGTTAAATACAATCGGATTGGTGTTTACTTCAAGCTCGCAAACTTGATCTAAAGAACACGTTTCAAGTTGCTTAGTAACTATTTTATTCCATCTAATCAACTGATTTGTTGCAAAGTAAACCAAAAATTAATTCTTTTGACATAGAAAAAACAGTTCACATAAAAAGGCACACAAAGTTATATGTGTTAGCCAAAACATTTTCAAAACTAAGTAACGTATCTGAGCATAGTTTGGCAAGAGGATTAGAAAGCCCCATGGAAATACCATTACATGAACAAATTTATTTGCATACATGACTATTGTTCACACAATTTAACACAAAACAGTATCGGAAATTCGAAAATTCTGATGGATAATCTTGCGGTATGCAACTTCCACTGGTTCTTCCTCGCCTTCCAACAGTCTACATTTTATTCAAATGAAGTACGTGAATTCTGCACGCGGCACTGATATTTTGACTCTTTACAAACTTCAATCAAGGGGACTTTACCCTAGTCAGTACTACCTTACAGAAGTTTAAAAACTACGGCAAAGAATTCCGCCGGTCGATGTCTGAAGCAGCTCCTCCCCCGCCTTCTAACACAGTCTCAAATTCATTGATCCGACGACAGCACAAGCATTAATCAAGGCGATCCTTACCTAGGTAAATGGAATTTTTTTCTCCTCAGAACGAACTATCACGAAGTGGATGAAAACGCTTGTTTTCCACAACTCCATCAGCCTTATGGTGAATTAATCTGCCAGTACCTATTTCATTCATCACATTAAATGACCCTACTTTGGAATTGCTCTTTAACATTACAATTTTTGAGCCAGATTGACTCTGTCGCCAAATAAATTTATTATTATTATTATTATTATTATTATTATTATTATTATTATTATTATTATTATTATTATTATTATTATTATTATTATTATTATTATTATTATTATTATTATTATTATTATTATTATTATAATTATTATTATTATTATTATTATTATTATTATTATTATTATTATTATTATTATTATTATTATTATTATGAATATATACGGGGCCTAGACTATTGAATAATGAAAAGTGTGAAAGTTAAAAAAATGTTATAAATTTAAATAATTATTGAACAAAGTTTTAATAATTTACAAATAAGCATTAATTTATGATCCGCTGCATATAAAGGTTATTAAAATAAATTTGAAAAAAATGCTAAATTTGACTGCCTAGAGTGAGTGTGTAGAGCGTGATTTTACAAATAGTTTAAGCCGAAATTGTTTTATGTGCAATAGACTGTGTAATGATTTGTAAGAACCATTTGGAAAAACAAAAAATAATTGCTTCATATTATTGCTGATTCCTAATTGAGGCTTCAATCGTATTTGATATTCATGAAATTTGAAACTTATCGGTGCCAGTTTTTAAAAAAATAAATTAGTACAACAATTTCGGATACGACCAGAGCAGGAAAGAAAATAATTTTCACTAGCCTCCCGATATGTGAAAATGTTATGCAATATTTCATGCATTTGCAACAGCACGATGTCCAGGCAATCACAATTAAAATTTATCACCGTTTGCACTCTACTCATATACGTTGACTAATTAAGCAATTTTGAATGCGAGCCGAGGACAAAAAAAATTGAAATCAACTATGTGAACCTGAACTGTGAGCTAACGCCATATAATCCCATTAAACTAACATTCCATAAACAAATTTTAAAATAACTATCATCAATTCTTGCGTAGCCAATAACTGTGCAACAACAATTAATTTACATAATAATATGCACAAATAACGTGTTATTTTGTAGAAAGTGTAGAACAAAATAAATTAGATCAGAAAGGACAGAACAAACATGTTTGTATAACTTTAAAAAGAAAAAAGAGAAAACAGAAACCTAAAAAAAGATGTTGTTGTTCGGCAAAAATGTGTAAATCACCTACGAGGGTTCTATTTCCACTAGCATATTTTGGAACGAATCGTGTTCCTTGTGCAGACGCAGATCTGCATTCGTTCATTCATCATGAAAAATGCGTAAAACTTGCGATGTACTTTCATTTTACCTATTAACTACGTAACGATTTCAGGAAAACTTACACTTACTACTCGGGAATTGATATTTTATGTATAAATTATAAGTTGTTTTTATTTAGAAGCAGATAAAGAAATATGCGCTACTACTTCAGCCAACGTGCGGAACATAGCTGTCAGAAATTTGCATGTGAGAGCCGTTTCCACCTTTTTTTTCATGGATAGTGCGGACCGCAAAAACGCCAGTGCAAGATCAGAAGTTAAATATATATGTTTTGGAAAAAAATTACTGATAATTATCAAAACTATTAATGAGACATTGTTTTTAAAATATATAACTAATGCAATAATGTAAAAAGCAAAGCAATCTTAATGCACCGCGACTAAAACTGACGACATCCCGATTACGGCACATACAGCAACAAGGATTGACACTTCAGGAAGACGAATGAAAGAGAAAAGAAAAGAAAATAATGAATGCGCAGAACAAATGGATTGGAATAAAACAGAACAAAATAGAAAAGAATTTGATACAAAAGATCAGATAAGAAAATTACAGAACTGAAAAGAAAACAATGGAAAGGAATAGAATAGAATAGAATAGAATAGAATAGAATAGAATAGAATAGAATAGAATAGAATAGAATAGAATAGAATAGAATAGAATAGAATAGAATAGAATAGAATAGAATAGAATAGAATAGAATAGAATAGAATAGAATAGAATAGAATAGAATAGAATAGAATAGAATAGAATAGAATAGAATAGAATAGAATAGAATAGAATAGAATAGAATAGAATAGAATAGAATAGAATAGAATAGAATAGAATAGAATAGAATAGAATAGAATAGAATAGAATAGAATAGAATAGAATAGAATAGAATAGAATAGAATAGAATAGAATAGAATAGAATAGAATAGAATAGAATAGAATAGAATAGAATAGAATAGAATAGAATAGAATAGAATAGAATAGAATAGAATAGAATAGAATAGAATAGAATAGAATAGAATAGAATAGAATAGAATATAATAGAATAGAATGGTATAGAATAGAATAGAATAGAATAGAATAGAATAGAATAGAATAGAATAGAATAGAATATAATAGAATAGAATAGAAAAGAATAGAATAGAATAGAATAGAATAGAATAGAATAGAATAGAATAGGAATGAAAAGAATGGAATAGAGTAGATTAGAATAGAATATAATAGAATAGAATAGAATAGAATAGAATAGATCAGAATAGAATAGATTAGAATAGAATAGATTAGAATAGAATAGAATAGAATAGAATAGAATAGAATAGAATAGAATAGAATAGAATAGAATAGAGTTGGGTAGATTAGAATGGAATAGAATAGAATAGAATAGAATAGAATAGAATAGAATAGAATAGAATAGAATAGAATAGAATAGAATAGAATAGAATAGAATAGAATGGAATAGAATAGAATGGAATAGAATAGAATAGAATAGAATAGAATAGAATAGAATAGAATAGAATAGAATAGATTAGATTAGAATAGAATTGAATAGAATAGAATAGAATAGAATAGAATAGTATAGAATAGAATAGAAAAAAGTGAATAGAATAGAATAGAATAGAATAGAATAGAATAGAACAGAATAGAATAGAAAAGAATAGAATAGAATAGAATAGAATAGAATAGAATAGAATAGAATAGAATAGAATAAGTAGAATAGAATAGAATAGAATAGAATAGAATAGAATAGAATAGAATAGAATAGAATAGAATAGAATAGAATAGAATAGAATAGAATAGAATAGAATAGAATAGAATAGAATAGAATAGAATAGAATAGAATAGAATGAGAATAGAATAGAATAGAATAGAATAGAATAGAATAGAATAGAATAGAATAGAATAGAATAGAATAGAATAGAATAGAATAGAATAGAATAGAATAGAATAGAATAGAATAGAATAGAATAGAATAGAATAGAATAGAATAGAATAGAATAGAATAGAATAGAATAGAATAGAATAGAATAGAATAGAATAGAATAGAATAGAATAGAATAGAATAGAATAGAATAGAATAGAGAGAATAGAATAGAATAGAATAGAATAGAATAGAATAGAATAGAATAGAATAGAATAGAATAGAATAGAATAGAATAGAATAGAATAGAATAGAATAGAATAGAAAAGAATAGAATAGATGAGAATAGAATAGAATAGAATAGAATATAATAGAATAGTGTAGAATAGAATATAAATGAATAGAATAGAACAGAATGGAACAGAATAGAATAGAATAGAATAGAATAGAATAGAATAGAATAGAATAGAATAGAATAGAATAGAATAGAATAGAATAGAATAGAATAGAATAGAATAGAATAAATAGAATAGAATAGAATAGAATAGAATAGAATAGAATAGAATAGAATAGAATAGAATAGAATAGATATAGAATAGAATAGAATAGAATAGAATAGAATAGAATAGAATAGAATAGAATAGAATAGAATAGAATAGAATGGAATAGAATAGAATAGAATAGAATAGAATAGAATAGAATAGAATAGAATAGAATAGAATAGAATAGAATAGAATAGAATAGAATAGAATAGAATAGAATAGAATAGAATAGAATAGAATAGAATAGAATAGAATAGAATAGAATAGAATAGAATAGAATAGAATAGAATAGAATAGAATAGAATAGAATAGAATAGAATAGAATAGAATAGAATAGGGTAGAATAGAATAGAATTGTATAGAATAGGGTAGAATAGAATAGAATCGAATAGAATAGAATAGAATAGAATAGAATAGAATAGAATAGAATAGAATAGAATAGAATAGAATAGAATAGAATAGAACAGAATAGAATAGGATAGAATAGAATAGAATAGAATAGAATAGAATAGAATAGAATAGAATAGAATAGAATAGAATGATGAATAGAATAGAATAGAATAGAATAGAATAGAATAGAATAGAATAGAATAGAATAGAATAGAATAGAATAGAATAGAATAGAATAGAATAGAATAGAATAGAATAGAATAGAATAGAATAGAATAGAATAGAATAGAATAGAATAGAATAGAATAGAATAGAATAGAATAGAATAGAATAGAATAGAATAGAATAGAATAGAATAGAATAGAATAGAATAGAATAGAATAGAATAGAATGAATGGAATAGAATAGAATAGAATAGAATAGAATAGAATAGAATAGAATAGAATAGAATAGAATAGAATAGAATAGAATAGAATAGAATAGAATAGAATAGAATAGAATAGAATAGAATAGAATAGAATAGAATAGAATAGAATAGAATAGAATAGAATAGAATAGAATAGAATAGAATAGAATAGAATAGAATAGAATAGAATAGAATAGAATAGAATAGAATAGAATAGAATAGAATAGAATAGAATAGAATAGAATAGAATAGAATAGAATAGAATAGAATAGAATAGAATAGAATAGAATAGAATAGAATAGAATAGAATAGAATAGAATAGAATAGAATAGAATAGAATAGAATAGAATAGAATAGAATAGAATAGAATAGAATAGAATAGAATAGAATAGAATAGAATAGAATAGAATAGAATAGAATAGAATAGAATAGAATAGAATAGAATAGAATAGAATAGAATAGAATAGAATAGAATAGAATAGAATAGAATAGAATAGAATAGAATAGAATAGAATAGAATAGAATAGAATAGAATAGAATAGAATAGAATAGAATAGAATAGAATAGAATAGAATAGAATAGAATAGAATAGAATAGAATAGAATAGAATAGAATAGAATAGAATAGAATAGAATAGAATAGAATAGAATAGAATAGAATAGAATAGAATAGAATAGAATAGAATAGAATAGAATAGAATAGAATAGAATAGAATAGAATAGAATAGAATAGAATAGAATAGAATAGAATAGAATAGAATAGAATAGAATAGAATAGAATAGAATAGAATAGAATAGAATAGAATAGAATAGAATAGAATAGAATAGAATAGAATAGAATAGAAAAGAATAGAATTGAATAGAGTAGAATAGAAGAGAATAGAATAGATTAGGATAGAATAGAATAGAATGGAATAGAATAAAAGAATAAAGCAAACCAGATTAAAAGACATTGGAATGGAACAAAATGGAATAGAATTTTTTGAATAATATACTTAAGTGCATGCATACCTACATTCATGCATAAATACCTGCACAATTTCATATACATACCCAAAAAATATATATATATATATATATATATATATATATATATATATATATGTATACACATACGCATACACAGATAAGGACATTTATGCATAAATCCATGCAAATTTACATGAATTCACACATGCATACATAAATTCATGCATACAAGAATTAATATATTATTGTATATAAAGCTACACGAATGATCACATACATGCATATGTAAACGCATTCATACCTACATATATAGGCGCGTGCATACTTATAAATATGCGTACATACATATCTACACTGGTGGAAATGTGTCACACCTGCGAATAAAAAGCCTGAAAAGCCTGGGGCCATTTTGCGATTTTTCTTGGCATATCTACAGGACAACTGGAATACCAGAATGGTAAGTTCATGTCTGGTGTGTTTATGATAGCGTGAAATATTCAATAGTACTATGCAAGTGAGTTCTGCCCTGTCTTTGGTGTTTTGTAGCACAACACATACTGACAGTCAGTAAAAAAATTGAAAGCAGCATCTTAAAATGTTTTTGTATTCTATAAATAGCGAAATACATCTTGATAATTCTAGGGATATAACTGGTTGGAAACCGACGCTTAGCAAAGCCTAAAATTCAATGCATTTGGGCTTCTACTGTTTTTCTGAATATTCAAATGACAAAACGCTGTATTAATATAAAAGTGCATAACCATTAGGCCTAGAGACAAAGTGCAAAGTTGTTACCTCGCGTAATGTTATGCTGAAGCTCATTAGCATTGCCAGTGCACAGATGGACGGTTATTGATTGTTAATCAGTGGACGACAACAAGTTTAACTTGTATCACGCTTACAATGAATGGTACAGTGCAGACAAATGGGCTCAATTTTTGTGTAAAGTCATTGTCGCATTGCGTCGTTGATGCGAGTAAAATGTCGATCTCACACGTGTGAGCGAGTGTCTGATACTGATCTGCTCTACTCAAATTTGAACTTTTCGTGTCTCACTATGGAATATGAAGTAACAAAAGTAAGTGTTTCGGATACACTAAAGTACAATTCAATTGACAGCTAAAATTTGCTGTTCGAATCATGTTCATCGGGCCGTTGCATAAATCTGCATGCCATATACCACAAGTGCCGATGTTAGTTGCTACCTCCGACAAAGATTGGGCCTGACAAGCTTTTGGCCTAATGGCTAGAAACATTATTCAAATAGATAGCATGGACAGAGACTTTTTTCCGTTATATTCTCAAATACAGCCCTAGGTAAGCTTAAGGAAATCGTGCAAGGATCTATGCTTATCGGCAATTATCAAACTGGATAAACCGATCTATTTAAAACATATATATATATATATAGAGAGAGAGAGAGAGAGAGAGAGAGAGAGAGAAAGAGAGAGAGAGAAAGTAATGATTTTGATTTTATAATTTTATCTGAAACCTGGCTTAATAATGACATAGAAAACCATGAATTTGATATTCCTCACTATTCTTTATTTAGAAAAGACAGATCGCTGGATAAAAGAGGTGGAGGAGTACTCATTTATAGTAAATCTGTATTTAAGGCGAAAATTCTACATACTAGTGATGATAATGCTATCATTGATTTCTTATCTATACAATTTGAGAATCTGATCTTAACAGCGGTTTATAGACCGCCGTATGCTACTTTATTTGATGATCAAACATTTACCAATTCTTTTCAATCTATCTTTGACTGCCATGGCTATAATGTAGTGGTAGGTGACTTTAATAAGTTACAGGACTGTGAAATAACCAATTTTTTTCTAACCATGATCTCAAGCAGATTATAAATGAATCAACTAGAGGTTCGCAATGCTTAGATCATGTATACTTAGAAACTGAAATGGTGAAATCGTACAGTTATGATGTTGTTAATTATTTCAAAGAATTGGATCACAAACAAATTATTCTACAATGGAACATCTTGAGTAGCAAAACACAGAAACTAAATTTTGAAAATGCACACGTGCACTGTTCCAGAATCAACTGGAATCTATTTAGAGAATTAAGCTTACTGATTGATTACGGAAGTTTTTATTTCTTAAACACTGACGAGTTTGTTTCTTCTGCTTCATCGTTATTATCTATTTTATTTCAGGCATCTACGTTTACGGACATTATACCGAAACGAATTAATAGGAAATTGTGTAAACTAAGAATTAAACGAGATAATATAATAAAGTGTAGTCTTATCAATAGTATTAAACAAATGAGGTTAGATCTCATTGATAACGAAATTAATTCATCACTGCTGATAATTCGGCAAAGATCAGAACGAATTATTTTGGCCAAAATGAAGAGTAATCCTAGACTAGGATACAAACTCCTCACAGATTATAGTAAATATAAGGAAAAGTTAAAGCTTATATTACCTGTGGATAAAACTGAGCACGAATTTCTCTGTGAATTGGATGATGTTTTTGGCAATTTGATATGTAATCCACAGAATGAAAGAAATCTTATGGAAATACCTGATCCTTTGGGAGACCAGGAATCAGGACTTGTTATTGACAGTGATGAATTGATAAAATTGATGTTAAAAATCAAATCAAAAAAACAAAAAGATCACCTTGGTATTTCGATTGATAATCTGATTCAATTACCCTTAACATTTAGGAATGTGCTCTACAACTTTATAAATAGAATTTTGAAGAATGGGAAATTACCAATCGATATATTAACGATAGTAGCAAAGCCGTTGCCAAAAGTTAGTAAGCCAACGTGCGCCAGTGATTATAGATTAATCTCTATTATCCCTTCGTTTTTGAAGATAATAGAACGATTGATACTAGATCATTTAGAACGTATGTTACCGGCTGATTTTGACCTATGTCAACATGGCTTTACGAAAGGTAGATCGACAACTACTAATATGCTTTCCATGTGGAAACATGTAATCACATTAGACGAGAATAAGTTAGATGCATTAATTGTATTTATAGATATCTCAAAAGCTTTTGACTCTATATCTTTTGATGCTATTTTGAATGCGATTAGTTTGTTGAATATTGATCCGAATATTTTTAGATTACTTAAATACTATCTATATAATCGACGAATGAGTATTCAAGTAAACGATTTGATATCAAAATCGAAACGAGTAACGAGTGGAGTTCCACAGGGATCAAGCTTAGGGCCAATTTTATTTAAAATTGTATTTGCAAATTTGGAAACTAAGATCCTTAACGGTCGAGTTTGCAAATTCGCTGATGATTTAAAAATAATCTTCCCAATTGATCCAAAGAATGTCGAATTCTCCAAAAATAATGTGACATTAGATTTGTATGATTTGAGTAAATATTTGATCACGCTAGGGTTGAGAATAAATAATAAAAAGACGAACAAACTTTAATTATGTTTATTTTCATGATGCTGTTATTAATGATGTGTTTGAGATTAAACTTATGCAAGAAATTAAGGATTTAGGCATAACTATTCAATGTACAGCTTCTGCTGAGAGACATATTGAAAGTATAGTAGGCAGTGCCAAGAAAAGATGGGCACTAATAAATCGAAATATCTTATCAAATGATATAAAACTTCAAATGTATATAATATGGATTAGACCGGTACTAGAATATGCTGTCGCTACCTGGAATCCATTAAAAAAGGGTTTGTCTAATAAGATAGAAGCTGTACAAAGAAAGGTTGTGAAACATATTAGTCCTATTTCTTGCACTATATACGCCTCTAGATTACAGTTTGTGTCATTGCAATCACTGTGGTTTCGGAGGATGTGTTATTGTATAAAAGTTTTCCATTTGAACCAGTGGACTGGTGCCTATATGACTCCGATAAGAAAGAGTCATGAAGTTGGAACTAGATCTGGACATTTGGCAATATCTCCTCCTTTGGTGGGGAATGTAGCGAGCAAGTTATTCTCTTTCTCGAAAATCTACAAAATTTATAACCTATTACCCAAGGGGCTTAGAGAAATGCCTCCATCTAAGATGTCTTTTAAAACTTTATCTACTGAACTTGAAAAAGTCTGCAATCCTGCTGATATTTTTTATTTTTTTGATTATGATAATACTTTCTCATGGTTGAATAAAAGACAAGGATAATTATTATCGGAAACAGATTTTCTTGAGATTTTATTTCCAAGTTTTGTATTATTATAATTGAAATGTTATGCACTATTTCTTCAAATTAGTTAACATTACATACAATCAATTGCTAGTCATGGTTCTCAATTTTTGCATAATGTTACACTCGAATTATACCTTAATTGTTCCTAATTTGATAATGTATATATTATTCTTTTCAGTCGAACTTTCTGATATTGATATATTGTATTGTACAACTAGTGAGATATACCTATCTACATGATATTAATTGCACATTTATTGTGATGTGATAATTTTTTTTATATATTGTACAATTTCCAATTTTATTATTTGATGGAATATGTGTGGTTTGAATCCAAATAAAGATATTCTTTTCTATTCTATTCTATTCTAAATAATGCTCAAAATCTAGCACTGCGTCATACACAGCTAGAAGCTCTTTACCAAAAGTATCATATCTTCTTTCTCGATCATTAAGTTTGCGGCTATAAAACCCAATCGGTCTTACTATATACTTGTCTCTTTGCTGAAGCACTGCCCCTATTGCAACATCTGAGGCATCTGTGATTAGCTCGAATGGCTTTTCCCAATCTACAGGTGCTAGTGTGATAATGTCACTTAGCATTACCTTGGCTCTCTGGAATTTTTCTCGGTCTTCCTCACTCATATTTATAGGCCAAGACCTACTGATCGTGCACTTTTCACGTGTGAGATGGCGTGTTAACGATCATAGAATTCTGGCTAGACCTGGAATGAATCGTCGATAATAGCTGATCATACCCAAGAACCTTCGCAACTGGCGCACGATCTGTGGCTCTGTTACGTCCTTGATAGCTTGAATTTTATCTTCCAAAGGTTTAATTCCGTCTTTCCAAAGTACATGCCCAAGATACTTAACTGAAGAGCATCTAATGTTACTCTTATTGGGTTTGACCACTAATCCATATTGTTCCAGACTGGTCAAAACCGTTTCCAAATGCCTACGATATTCATCACGTGAGCCACTAAAAATTATTATGTCGTCTATGTACACCCTCGCAAAGGACAATTCTTAAGGATTTCTTCAGCCAAACGCTGGAATGTCTGACTGATATTTTTCAAAACAAAAGGCATTCCAAGAAATTCATACGATTCTTCTCCTAGAAATCTGACTGCGGTGTGTGGTATAGAACTTTCCTCCATCGTTGTTTGATAGTACGCTTTCTTGAGATCTAAAGTTAAATAAACCTCATATCCCATTATATCTCGGAGCAGAGTACTCTGGTTAGGGAGAGGATAAGAAGCACCCTTCGTCACTGAGTTTAATAGACGATAATTTCCACAAACCCTTCATTGTCCCGGTTCAGGCTTGGAAACTACCACTTTTGGCGAAGCAAAATCCTCTCTTCGCGCAATTGGTGAAATTCAGACACAGCAACTTGTTACTTGTGTTGTGCCAATGGTTGGGCCTTAGGTGAACAAGGCAACGGAGCCACCAATTCTATTTGCTGTTCTACTCCTGTCTTCAATCATGTTATTTTGGCACTGAAAGCTTAAAACACTGAAAGGTGTTTCTCTATGATGTCGGCAAAGTCATTTTCGACCGTGGGATGGGGTAAAATAACTGTTTTAACGGCCGAAATGTTAGACTCAGTGTGTGTTAACACCCCTACGCCTTCTGCGATAGTCCTAGTCTTGGGATCTAGAGTCATTTTGAGGTGCGTCAAGAAATCCATGCCAATGATATGGTCCTTGACATTGGCAACGAGAAAGTTCCATGTAAAAGAAGATTTCTGGCCTTATGTCCCCGACAATTCTTTCATCTCCCTGATTCCTATCGGACTACCATTTGCGGCCTATAGTTGATAATTAAATGTGGGGCAATCTGCTTCCACCACGTCTGACCTAACTATGCTTACTTTAGCACCTGTATCGATAAGAAACTCCAGGCCATTTAATTCATCTTTATTAATGAATTTGTTGCTGGTTAATCAGACAAGGTTTTCCAGATCTCCGCTTAGGAAGAATCTGACACTCTTGCCTTCTGTTTCGGTGCTATTTGATCTAGTCGCATCTTTTGCTTTTGCCTTAAGTATGCCTTTTAAAGGCATGTCTGGGAGCCTTTGCAATGGAACTCCCCTACGGCTCCTACTAGCGGGGGTTTTATCCTTTTCCCGATGATGGATTCCTCTCTACCGGTTTAGTGCTTCCTTTCCATTTGGGTCCACCTAAACGCGAGTATATGCGATTCTCTCCTTGGCAATTCGCACTTTGTCCATATTCACAATGTGACTTACACCATCCGCGCGGCCCATCAATGCGTTGACGCGAGTGACTCCCCCGATGTCCAGTTTATCTATCCTGACTCTGAAGTTGCGAAATAGCTTTCGCCATATCATCCATTTTTCGATGTATACCAGCAACTTCTCTACATAAGTAACGCACACTTTCCGATAGCGTCAGAGTGGTTTCGGTATCTGCCCTAATTGGCTGCACCATGACAGTATCTGCCGTTACAGCATGTACCTGTGGTTCTTGCTGTTTATACACTCCGTCTAGCCCTCTGAGTTTATTTGGCTAATCAACATTCATTATTTCAAATAACTCTAATGTGGCTCTAAGCCTGGATGGAGCTCAGCTGTAAAAACATAATTTACCACATCTCAAGATATATTCAACCTGGAAGCTTTTGTACAAAGGCGTTCATAAAACTCTGATGGTAGTTGACGCCCCATATTTTCTAGGCGTAATAATTCGCACAATTGTGCCGATCTTCCAGGCTGATATCTTTCTTGAATTTCGGCCATTAGTAACTCAAATGCATTATACGGATCTTCTTCCACATTTCTGTCTCTAAAGTTTTCCAAGGTGCTTCTGGAATTCTCAGGCAATGCCATCCATGCTGCAGCTAATTTATCCATAGGGTTTACAATCTGGTAAGCTTTAAATATACTTTTGGCATTCCCGACCCAACTTGAGTATTTTTCGGATTTATACGGTGGTAGACTGAATATTTTTGGAGTGGTGCGGTCGCCATATTTTGAACAGGCTCAAAACCAATTAGTAATTGAGAACCCCATATATGCCAAGTCGTTTTCAGTCCCTATATGCCAATTGGAATCTGATAAGCTAGTACTCTCGTTAGCATCTATTAAATTTAAACCTGCTGTATCTTCAGTAAATATGCTTGTGTCCCCAAACTTAAGATAAGCTTCCATGCTGATCGTACTTAATTATTAATTTGATAACTTAGTCTTAGGCAAACGGACTGTGTACTTCTTACGTAGCAAAACACCCAATAAAATAACCTGGAAAGAAATAAGATGTGAAAAACAGAATTATTAAATTACACGTTCCAGAACGTCCCCAATATGTACGATTAAAAGACAAGGTGATAGCAGGTGTATGTTGTGAAAATGGAGTAATTATAAACGTAAATTGGAGAAAAGGAACAATTTCAGCTTGCTGAGGAAAGTCAGGCCAGTCAAGTACAGATTACCAAAACTGAAATTACGCACAATTCAAAAGTATATATACTGTCAAGTATTTAAACAAAGAATGTTCTAGTAAATAAACAAATAATTTCTTTTTAAATAAAATTTGTTTCAATCTGCCAAGATGGTTTAAATTTATCAATAAATTTCACCTTAATTTAGTCGGAGGATATATCTTCCTCTACATGCACCACCTTCTCAAAAAAAGACGACTAATAATAGACGTAATCATTATTCTTTTGCTGACTTTGTACTCTTCCTGAACGAGTTGTGTATAATGGCGCTCCTGACGTCGACATCCTGCCCTGTACAGTTGTCACTGGCACTGCTAATTCGCCTGATGTTGAAAAAACCTTATGATCTTGCAACTCGGTAGAATATAATGATGATGTGTTCGACGACACATCTTGTGAAAGTTGCTGCTTTGTTTTATGTTCCTGCCTGATTGGATTGCACAAATCACATTCGTCCATGGAACGATGGTCATTCAACTCATCTGGTAATTCAGTCCTATCATCAAACCAGATAAACTGGGGAATACAGCGATCCAAAATAACACAATCCTCAATGCCATTTATCTCTTTGATGACATTTTTGTCAGTCATCCTCTTGACCTTATATGGTCCTGTGTAAAATGGTGTCAGGCAATAATTCCTTATTTTAATTAGTTGCATAAACATGCGAAGCCGATCTTAGACCAGAGGACACATGGCGTTAGGTTTTTACTATTCTAGTCTTGGTCGAGCCAAACTACGCATTTTATCTCTAAGTGCTCCTACAAATCAATCTAGTTAACTAGAAGCCCAATCAAGACTATTTGGAGTCTTTATTAAAAGATCTCCAGGCAAGTACATATTACCATAATTGAAATTACGCACAATTGTCGAGGCTCCTAACCTACTCGTGTCTGAGAACCCCATAGATGCCAGATCGTTTGTAGTCCTAAAATTTACAGTAGAATCTGATAAGCTTATATTTTCATTCGCATCTGCTAAATTCATACCTGCTATGTGTTTCGCTAACTTTCTAGTGTCCTCAAATTTAAGATTAGCATCCATTTCTATAAAATTTAATTATTAAATTGACACTTAAGGTTAGGTAAATCGGGATGTGAAACCTGTCTCTTACAAAACACCCAAACAAATAATGTGGAAAGAAATAGACGCGAAAAGAACAGAATTATTAAATTACCTGTTCTAGAACGTCCCCTCTATGCGTGCATCAATAAAAAATATAAGACAGTATTAGCAGGCGTATATTGTAGAAATTGTTCAGTCTTTAATGAAGAAAAACGAAACAATTGCAGCAGGCCAAAGGAGATACAACCAGTCGAGGAAGTAATGCTTGAAAACTGAAAATGGCGCACAATTCAATGTCAAGTATTTAAACAAAGAAAGTTTTGGAAAATAAATGAAAAAAATCTTTTTAAATAAAATTCGTTACAATCAGCCAAGGTGGTTTAAATTTATCAGTTAATGTAACTTTAATTTTGGCGGAGGATTTATCTTCCTCCACATACACCACCTTCTCAAAAAAAGACGGCTAGTAATAAACGTAATCATGATTCTTCGGCTGACGTTGCACTCTTCCAGAACGAGTTGTGCATAATGGCGCCCCTGAAGTCGACACACATCAGATTCGCCCATAGAACGACGGTCATTCCACGCATCTGTTAATTCAGTCCTACCGTCTAACCAGATAACCTGGGAAATGCAACGATCCAACGTAACGCCATCCTCAATGCCATTTATCTCTATGATTCACTTGACCTTGTATGGTCCTTTGTAAAATCGTGTCAGGCAATTCTTCCTATTTTCATTAGATACTTACAAATGCGAAGCCGATCTTAGATCAGAGGACAAATATCATTTGGTTTTTGCTTTTCTAGTCTTGGACGGAGCCAAACGACACATCTTATCTTTAAGTGCTCCTACGAACCAATCTACATAACTAGAAGCCCAATCAAGACTACTTTGAGTTTCTATTAGAATATCTCCAGGCAACTTCAATGGTCCTCCATAAACCAGTTCTTCTATTGAAGTACCTAATTGTGCCCTATATATCTGTTGTGCATTGCGAGTATTACTATAGGAAGATCGTGTATCCAGCTTGTTCCACTAGTACACCTTAACGCAGCTTTCAGTTCACGATGCAGCCTTTCTACCATCCCATTTGCTCGTGGGTTGAACGCATTAGTATGCAATACAGTTGTTCCCATGATATTGAGAAATTTTACGAAAAGCTCGGACATAAATTGATTACCACGATCACTAGTGACATTTTCCGGAACACCAAAACGCGATATCCAATTATGTAGAAACGCGAACAAGACTTTTTGCGCTGTCATGTCTTTTAAAATCGCCACTTCGAATTGACGACTAAATCTATCTACCATAGTCAGCAAATATTTGTTACCATTTACCTCGGGCATCTCGACAATATCTATATGTACGTGTCTGAACCGTCCAATTGGTATCCCAATATTCTTTATCTCGGTTCTGGTATGTCTCCACACCTTACACGTTTGACACTTGGCACAGGCTCTTACCCATACTCGTATGTCTTTAGACATGTGCGGCCATACGTATCTGTCGTTAATCAATCGAATGGTGGCTTTAATGGATGGATGTCCCATATCGTGTAACACTTGGATAATATTGGCCCGTAACTCCAACGGCACATATGGTCGTGGTTGACTTCTAGACGTTTCGCTTAACAACCACTTTCCACAAATGAGCTTACGAACATATCCTGGCCTTTTGGTTAAAACTAACGTAAAGGGATTCGATCCTTGTGCTTCCTCGATTTGACTAACTAAATCATGCATAGAATTATCTAAATTCTTCAACGGACCTTGAAATATCAGCTCGACATCGGCTTCATTCGGTCTGCTAAGTGCATCGGCTACCACATCCTCCTTACCAGCAATATGAGACACAATGAAATCGAACTATGCTAACCAGTTAATTTGGGAATTTACTCTACAAGAGTAATTAAACCTAGTTGTTTTACCAAGTATACTGATCAACGGCTTATAATCGGCCAATAACTTAAACGTTTGTTCGTCTAAGTAATGCTCGAAGTGTAGCAGTGCGGCGTACACTGCTAGTATCTCTTTACCAAACGAATCATAACGTTTCCCTCGATCATTAAGCTTACGGCTATAAAACCAAATCGGTCTTAGTATGTCCTGATCTCTTTGCTGTAGCACTGTCCCTATTGCAACATCTGGGGCATCTGTGATTAGTTCGAAATGTTTCTCCCAATCTACAGGTGCTAATGTTACTATGTCACTTAGCATTTCCTTGGCCTTCTGGAATTTTCCTCGGTCATCTGGACTCAAGTTTATAGGCCAAGATTTCATGATCGTGCTTTTTTCACGAGTGAGATAGCGTGTTAACGATCCAAGAATTCCGGCTAGACCTGGAATAAATCGACGATAATAGCTGATCATGCCCAAGAACCTTTGCAGCTGGCGCATGGTTCGGGGCTCCGTTACGTCCTTAATAGCTTGGATCTTATCTTCCAAAGGTTTAATTCCGTCTATGGAAAGTATATGACCAAGATATTTAACTGAAGAGCTTTCGATATCACTCTTATTAGGTTTGACCACTAATCCATATTGGTCCAGCATGGTCAAAACCGTTTCCAAATGCGTACGATGTTCATCACGTGAGCAACTAAAAATTATTATGTCGTCTATGTACACCCTCGCAAATGGACAATTATGAAGAATTTCTTCAGCCAAACGCTGGAATGTCTGACTGGCATTTTTCAAACCAAAAGACATTCGAAGAAATTCATGCGACCCCCATCCTGGAAATCTGACTGCGGTGAGTGGTATCGAACTTTCCTCCCTTGTTATCTGATAGTACGCTTTCTGGAGATCTGAAGGTGAATAAACCTCATATCCCATTATATCTCTGAGTAAAGTACTCTGGTTAGGGAAAGGATAAGAATTACCCTTCGTCACTGAGTTTAATAGACGCTAATTTCCACAAACCCTCCATTGACCCGGTTCAGGTTTGGGAACTACCACTATTGGGAAAGCAAAATTGGAATTTGACCTTCTACAAATCCGCTTTTCGCGCAATTGGTGAAATTCTGACAAAGCAACTTGTTGCTTGTGTTGTGCCAATGGTTGAGCATTTGGTGAACAAGGAAATGGAGCCACCAATTCTATTTGGTGATCTACTCCAGTCCTAAATCCTATCCTTTTGACACTGAAATGCTGAAACACTGCTAGGTGCTTCTCAATTATATCGGCAAAGTCATGTGCGACCGTTGGACGGGGTAAAAGAACTGTTCCAACTGCCGACGTGTTAGACTCAGTAGGTGTTGACATCCCTACGCCTTCTGCGATTGTCCTAGCTTTGGGGTCTTATGTCAGTTTGAAATGTGTCAAGAAATCCATGCCAATGATATGGTCTTTGACATTGGCTACTAGAAAATTCCATCTAAAGGAAGATTTCTGGCCCAACGTTACCGACATTTCTTTTATCTCTTTTACTCCTATCGGCCTACCGTTAGCGGCCCATAGTTGATAATCAAATGATGGGCAATCTGCTTCCACCACGTCTGACCTAACTATGCTTACTTCAACACCCGTATCGATGAGAAATTCTAATCCAGATAATTCATATTTAATAATGAACTTGTTGCTGGATAATCCGGCAATGCTTTCCAGATCTCCGCTTAGTAAGAATCGGACTCTCTTGCCTTTTGTGTCGGTGCTAACTGGTCCCGTCGCATTTTCAACCTTTGCCTTAAGTATGCCTTTTAAAGGCATATCTGGGAGCCTTTGCAATGGAACCCCCCTACAGCTCCTACTAGCGGGGGTTCTATCCTTTTCCCGGTGATGGGTTTCTCTCTACCGGTTTAGTGCTTCCTTTCCATCTGGGTCCACCTAATCGCGGGTAAATACAATTCTTACCTTGGCACTTTGCACTTCTGCCGTACTCGCAATGTGACTGATATCATCCGCGTGGTCCTTCGAAGCGTTGTCGCGAGTGACTCTCTCGACGTCTAGTATATCTATCCTGACTCTGAAGTTGCGAAATGTCTCGACGTATACTGGCAACTTCTCTACATAAGAAACGCAAGGTTTCTTGTATAGTCAGGTTGTTTTCGGCATCTGCCCTGACTGGCTGCAACGTGACAGAATCTGCTATTACAGCATGTACTTGTGGTTCCTGCTGTTTATACACACCGTCTCACTCTCTGAGTTTTGTTGGCCAATCAATGTGATTATAAGCCTAATTATTAGCTCAGCTGTGAAAATTGAGTTAACCACATCTCTGGAAATATTCAACCTGGAAGCTTTTGTGCTAAGGCGTTCGTAAAATTCGGATGGTAATTGACGCCCCATATTTTCGCCACATTTGCGCCGAACTTCCAGGCTGATATCTCTGTCGAATTTCAGCCATTAATAACTCAAATGCCTTGTACGGTTTTTCTTCCACAGTTCTGTCTCTGAAATTTTCCAAGGCACTCCGGAATTTTTCAGGCAATGCCATCCATGCTGCAACAAATTTCTCCATTCGATTTATAATATCATAAGCACTAAATATCATTTGGGGCATCTCCTATCCAACTTGAATGTTTTTCAGATTTATACTGCGGTAGACTTAAAATTCTTGGACTGGCGCGGTCACCAAATTTTGTAGAGGCACCTAACCTACTCGTGTCTGAGAACCCCATAGATGCCAGATCGTTTTTAGTCCTAAAATTTACAGTAGAATCTGATAAGCTTATATTTTCATTCGCATCTGCTAAATTCATACCTGCTATGTGTTTCGCTAACTTTCTAGTGTCCTCAAATTTAAGATTAGCATCCATTTCTATAAAATTTAATTATTAAATTGACACTTAAGGTTAGGTAAATCGGGATGTGAAACCTGTCTCTTACAAAACACCCAAACAAATAATGTGGAAAGAAATAGACGCGAAAAGAACAGAATTATTAAATTACCTGTTCTAGAACGTCCCCTCTATGCGTGCATCAATAAAAAATATAAGACAGTATTAGCAGGCGTATATTGTAGAAATTGTTCAGTCTTTAATGAAGAAAAACGAAACAATTGCAGCAGGCCAAAGGAGATACAACCAGTCGAGGAAGTAATGCTTGAAAACTGAAAATGGCGCACAATTCAATGTCAAGTATTTAAACAAAGAAAGTTTTGGAAAATAAATGAAAAAAATCTTTTTAAATAAAATTCGTTACAATCAGCCAAGGTGGTTTAAATTTATCAGTTAATGTAACTTTAATTTTGGCGGAGGATTTATCTTCCTCCACATACACCACCTTCTCAAAAAAAGACGGCTAGTAATAAACGTAATCATGATTCTTCGGCTGACGTTGCACTCTTCCAGAACGAGTTGTGCATAATGGCGCCCCTGAAGTCGACACACATCAGATTCGCCCATAGAACGACGGTCATTCCACGCATCTGTTAATTCAGTCCTACCGTCTAACCAGATAACCTGGGAAATGCAACGATCCAACGTAACGCCATCCTCAATGCCATTTATCTCTATGATTCACTTGACCTTGTATGGTCCTTTGTAAAATCGTGTCAGGCAATTCTTCCTATTTTCATTAGATACTTACAAATGCGAAGCCGATCTTAGATCAGAGGACAAATATCATTTGGTTTTTGCTTTTCTAGTCTTGGACGGAGCCAAACGACACATCTTATCTTTAAGTGCTCCTACGAACCAATCTACATAACTAGAAGCCCAATCAAGACTACTTTGAGTTTCTATTAGAATATCTCCAGGCAACTTCAATGGTCCTCCATAAACCAGTTCTTCTATTGAAGTACCTAATTGTGCCCTATATATCTGTTGTGCATTGCGAGTATTACTATAGGAAGATCGTGTATCCAGCTTGTTCCACTAGTACACCTTAACGCAGCTTTCAGTTCACGATGCAGCCTTTCTACCATCCCATTTGCTCGTGGGTTGAACGCATTAGTATGCAATACAGTTGTTCCCATGATATTGAGAAATTTTACGAAAAGCTCGGACATAAATTGATTACCACGATCACTAGTGACATTTTCCGGAACACCAAAACGCGATATCCAATTATGTAGAAACGCGAACAAGACTTTTTGCGCTGTCATGTCTTTTAAAATCGCCACTTCGAATTGACGACTAAATCTATCTACCATAGTCAGCAAATATTTGTTACCATTTACCTCGGGCATCTCGACAATATCTATATGTACGTGTCTGATCCGTCCAATTGGTATCCCAATATTCTTTATCTCGGTTCTGGTATGTCTCCACACCTTACACGTTTGACACTTGGCACAGGCTCTTACCCATACTCGTATGTCTTTAGACATGTGCGGCCATACGTATCTGTCGTTAATCAATCGAATGGTGGCTTTAATGGATGGATGTCCCATATCGTGTAACACTTGGATAATATTGGCCCGTAACTCCAACGGCACATATGGTCGTGGTTGACTTCTAGACGTTTCGCTTAACAACCACTTTCCACAAATGAGCTTACGAACATATCCTGGCCTTTTGGTTAAAACTAACGTAAAGGGATTCGATCCTTGTGCTTCCTCGATTTGACTAACTAAATCATGCATAGAATTATCTAAATTCTTCAACGGACCTTGAAATATCAGCTCGACATCGGCTTCATTCGGTCTGCTAAGTGCATCGGCTACCACATCCTCCTTACCAGCAATATGAGACACAATGAAATCGAACTATGCTAACCAGTTAATTTGGGAATTTACTCTACAAGAGTAATTAAACCTAGTTGTTTTACCAAGTATACTGATCAACGGCTTATAATCGGCCAATAACTTAAACGTTTGTTCGTCTAAGTAATGCTCGAAGTGTAGCAGTGCGGCGTACACTGCTAGTATCTCTTTACCAAACGAATCATAACGTTTCCCTCGATCATTAAGCTTACGGCTATAAAACCAAATCGGTCTTAGTATGTCTTGATCTCTTTGCTGTAGCACTGTCCCTATTGCAACATCTGGGGCATCTGTGATTAGTTCGAAATGTTTCTCCCAATCTACAGGTGCTAATGTTACTATGTCACTTAGCATTTCCTTGGCCTTCTGGAATTTTCCTCGGTCATCTGGACTCAAGTTTATAGGCCAAGATTTCATGATCGTGCTTTTTTCACGAGTGAGATAGCGTGTTAACGATCCAAGAATTCCGGCTAGACCTGGAATAAATCGACGATAATAGCTGATCATGCCCAAGAACCTTTGCAGCTGGCGCATGGTTCGGGGCTCCGTTACGTCCTTAATAGCTTGGATCTTATCTTCCAAAGGTTTAATTCCGTCTTTGGAAAGTATATGACCAAGATATTTAACTGAAGAGCTTTCGATATCACTCTTATTAGGTTTGACCACTAATCCATATTGGTCCAGCATGGTCAAAACCGTTTCCAAATGCGTACGATGTTCATCACGTGAGCAACTAAAAATTATTATGTCGTCTATGTACACCCTCGCAAATGGACAATTCTGAAGAATTTCTTCAGCCAAACGCTGGAATGTCTGACTGGCATTTTTCAAACCAAAAGACATTCGAAGAAATTCATGCGACCCCCATCCTGGAAATCTGACTGCGGTGAGTGGTATCGAACTTTCCTCCCTTGTTATCTGATAGTACGCTTTCTGGAGATCTGAAGGTGAATAAACCTCATATCCCATTATATCTCTGAGTAAAGTACTCTGGTTAGGGAAAGGATAAGAATTACCCTTCGTCACTGAGTTTAATAGACGATAATTTCCACAAACCCTCCATTGACCCGGTTCAGGTTTGGGAACTACCACTATTGGGAAAGCAAAATTGGAATTTGACCTTCTACAAATCCGCTTTTCGCGCAATTGGTGAAATTCTGACAAAGCAACTTGTTGCTTGTGTTGTGCCAATGGTTGAGCATTTGGTGAACAAGGAAATGGAGCCACCAATTCTATTTGGTGATCTACTCCAGTCCTAAATCCTATCCTTTTGACACTGAAATGCTGAAACACTGCTAGGTGCTTCTCAATTATATCGGCAAAGTCATGTGCGACCGTTGGACGGGGTAAAAGAACTGTTCCAACTGCCGACGTGTTAGACTCAGTAGGTGTTGACATCCCTACGCCTTCTGCGATTGTCCTAGCTTTGGGGTCTTATGTCAGTTTGAAATGTGTCAAGAAATCCATGCCAATGATATGGTCTTTGACATTGGCTACTAGAAAATTCCATCTAAAGGAAGATTTCTGGCCCAACGTTACCGACATTTCTTTTATCTCTTTTACTCCTATCGGCCTACCGTTAGCGGCCCATAGTTGATAATCAAATGATGGGCAATCTGCTTCCACCACGTCTGACCTAACTATGCTTACTTCAACACCCGTATCGATGAGAAATTCTAATCCAGATAATTCATATTTAATAATGAACTTGTTGCTGGATAATCCGGCAATGCTTTCCAGATCTCCGCTTAGTAAGAATCGGACTCTCTTGCCTTTTGTGTCGGTGCTAACTGGTCCCGTCGCATTTTCAACCTTTGCCTTAAGTATGCCTTTTAAAGGCATATCTGGGAGCCTTTGCAATGGAACCCCCCTACAGCTCCTACTAGCGGGGGTTCTATCCTTTTCCCGGTGATGGGTTTCTCTCTACCGGTTTAGTGCTTCCTTTCCATCTGGGTCCACCTAATCGCGGGTAAATACAATTCTTACCTTGGCACTTTGCACTTCTGCCGTACTCGCAATGTGACTGATATCATCCGCGTGGTCCTTCGAAGCGTTGTCGCGAGTGACTCTCTCGACGTCTAGTATATCTATCCTGACTCTGAAGTTGCGAAATGTCTCGACGTATACTGGCAACTTCTCTACATAAGAAACGCAAGGTTTCTTGTATAGTCAGGTTGTTTTCGGCATCTGCCCTGACTGGCTGCAACGTGACAGAATCTGCTATTACAGCATGTACTTGTGGTACCTGCTGTTTATACACACCGTCTCACTCTCTGAGTTTTGTTGGCTAATCAATGTGATTATAAGCCTAATTATTAGCTCAGCTGTGAAAATTGAGTTAACCACATCTCTGGAAATATTCAACCTGGAAGCTTTTGTGCTAAGGCGTTCGTAAAATTCGGATGGTAATTGACGCCCCATATTTTCGCCACATTTGTGCCGAACTTCCAGGCTGATATCTCTGTCGAATTTCAGCCATTAATAACTCAAATGCATTGTACGGTTTTTCTTCCACAGTTCTGTCTCTGAAATTTTCCAAGGCACTCCGGAATTTTTCAGGCAATGCCATCCATGCTGCAACAAATTTCTCCATTCGATTTATAATATCATAAGCACTAAATATCATTTGGGGCATCTCCTATCCAACTTGAATGTTTTTCAGATTTATACTGCGGTAGACTTAAAATTCTTGGACTGGCGCGGTCACCAAATTTTGTAGAGGCACCTAACCTACTCGTGTCTGAGAACCCCATAGATGCCAGATCGTTTTTAGTCCTAAAATTTACAGTAGAATCTGATAAGCTTATATTTTCATTCGCATCTGCTAAATTCATACCTGCTATGTGTTTCGCTAACTTTCTAGTGTCCTCAAATTTAAGATTAGCATCCATTTCTATAAAATTTAATTATTAAATTGACACTTAAGGTTAGGTAAATCGGGATGTGAAACCTGTCTCTTACAAAACACCCAAACAAATAATGTGGAAAGAAATAGACGCGAAAAGAACAGAATTATTAAATTACCTGTTCTAGAACGTCCCCTCTATGCGTGCATCAATAAAAAATATAAGACAGTGTTAGCAGGCGTATATTGTAGAAATTGATCAGTTTTTAATGAAGAAAAATGAAAAAATTGCAGCAGGCCAAAGGAGATACAACCAGTCGAGGAAGTAATGCTCGAAAACTGAAAATGACGCACAATTCAATGTCAAGTATTTAAACAAAGAAAGTTCATGAAAATAAATGAAAAAATTCTTTTTAAATAAAATTCGTTACTATCAGCCAAGGTGGTTTAAATTTATCAGTTAATATAACTTCAATTATGGCGGAGGATTTATCTTCCTCCACCCAATTCAAAAGTGTATATACTGTAAACGCCCCGGCTTCAAGTAAATGCCGTACGACGTTACAAACTCGGTTAAGGTGCTCTGAATAGAGATTTGTTACTGATAGAGGGCCCTTAAGAGGGCCTGGTGGTGCGTTCTCCTGAATTATTCAGAGTGTGAAGATGTCCTAGAGCCTTCGGTGGACACTGGTTGAGTTGTCGCTCCCGTGGTTGAGCTGTAATCACGATGTGGATGACGTCGTTCAGGTTCTGCAATTAATTGGCTAGTCTTGCTGGTTATACCGCAACAGGATGAGTCACGGATGTAGCCAATTGTTGGTGAAACTATCAAATCACCAGCGTAGGTATTGACAGCCGACAGAACGCACACGCGTGACGCAAGGCAGTATGCAATTGCAACAACTGACTTGCATGGTAAATTGCCGTGCTTAAATATCATGCAATGCCTACTTGCACACTATTGGTTAAACGGCAAGTTTCGCTTTTTTCTCATTGGTGCAATGTAAATAAAATTGAATTTAATTCACGCAATATGTCGGTCATTAATTTGTGTCGTTACAACACTTTCCTCTCCGAAAAAAAAAGGAAAAAAAATTCCTCTCTGCGAGGCTAGATAGGAAATGCATGACAGAGTTCGAAAAATATGATGAACCATAAGTGCTGGGCTTAAATATGCTTGTTGGTTGCTTCAACAATGATATGATGCCAGGTAACCACTAGGAATTGCTAGACAAATTGTTAGCTCTAGTGGTCGGTCATACCACGTGAGGAAAAAAAGAGCAGTGTAAATTTTGGGAGTCGCAGCGTGAAGATTTCGAGGTAAATCGCCTCTGAATATGCCAGGTTTAAGTTAAAACCTAAGCAGATTGGATCGTCGTCTATGTGTTTGTATACGAACAAAGGAGCTAGAGTGCTCGACGTTGTGGTCATGACATTTGTAAAGTGGTCTTTGTGCAATTGATGAAGTTGAGATATGCATTGAAAGTGGCCTGTACCATGATATGAAGCTGATCACTACTTAGTGTTGCTACACGAAAGCGTTAGCTCTAAGTAGCTGGTCATACCAAAATAGGCAGTGTAATGTCATGTCTGAGAAATACATTATAATGTCAAAATATATACATTAAAATCAAAGGTAACTGCATTAAAATATGTACACGAACATTGCCTCAGAAATGGCATAATACCAAAGAACTGTTCAAAAATGCTACACAATTGTTACCTAAGAACAGCTGGTTATGCCACGTGAGACAAATACGAACAATAACGTAAGGTTAAAAAATTTTATAGTTAATGTTAATGTTTTAAAAAAATTAATTACGTGTTATAAAAAGCAGGTTATTGAGATTGTGGGCAGACGGAGCCTGAGACGTGTGTAGAAGGTTGAACGCTCTCAGGATCAGGTGGTTCGATAAACTGTTTCAACCTGTCTATGCTTACTGATGTCGGTGTAGCGCCTTGCATAATAATGAAATATTTTGGTTGTTTGAGCAAAATCGGGTAAGGACCGCGATACTTTGGTTGTAGTGGTGCAACAGCATTATTGTTACGAACGAGTACTCTCTTGCAGCTGTGGAGCTGTGGGTGAACGAAGACTGGACGAGGCGTGTGTCGCGGCTGCTGTTCGGACATGTTACCGAAATGAAGTCGAAGGCGGGTAGCTTCATCTTGTGGGTCATCTTGTGCCGGTAGTAGACGTGGGAGCTGACTAGGCAGGCGTAGATCCATGCCATACAAAAGTTGTGACGCAGACGTTTTAATGGATTCACGAGTACGGGAACGCATGGCAAGCAGAAATAAAGGTAATGCATCGACCCAGTTGCCATTAATGGACGAGGATGCTAAAGCAGCTTTGAGTTCCCTATGCATTCTCTCTACCATGCCATTGGCTTGGGGATGGTAGGCAGTCGTCTGGCGTAAGATGCATCCCATGTACCGAAAGGTGGTTTTGAAAGGATCAGATGAGAAGCAAGTGCCTCTGTCCGTGATGACCTCATTGGGAACACCATGATTGGATATCCATGCAGAGATAAAACCGTTAGTTACTTCGTCTGCAGAAATGGTGCCAAGAGGTAATGCCGCAGGCCACCGTGCAAATCTATCGATCATAGTTAGAAGGTAGCTGAAACCTTGAACCTTTGTCAGATGAACTATGTCGATGTGGACGATGGCTAGGCGAGAAGTAGATCGAAAATATTGCAACTTAGAACGAGTGTGTCGTGTGATCTTGTTTTTCTGACAAATAGCACACTCTGAGACCCATCGTTTAACATTCTACCTAAGACTGTGACCCCAGAAACGATCTGTGAGAAATCGGACAGTCGCTAGGCTTCTTGGGTGAGAAATTGAGCGAATTGAATCGAAAACTTTTCTCTGAAGGCTGGTCGGCAGAACTGGCTTGTTAGGCTGCGTACCCGTGGGGTAAACAATTGGTAAGCCTTCCCACAGACGGCATATGAACTTGGTTGGGTGACGGGCTATTGATCTTTGAATGTGAATGCCACCGCGTTGTTCAGTTCGCAGGAGAGTTGGCGTTAGTGCAGGTTCACTGAGGGCCACGGAGTTGACAGTGAATGGTGACGGCGAAGGTGGTTGTAGAGAGACGTCTGGCCTGGACAGGGCATCTGCAATGAAGTTCTGTTTGCCCTTGACGTGAAAGACGTCAAATTGCATTCGCTTAGACGAGAAAGCTGTCTTTCCACTCTGGCAGGGTACTTGGCGATAGATGAAGTTGCGTTTCGGTGTGCGCTAACTAGTGGTGCATGATCTGTGAAAACAACAAATCTGCTACTGCCAATGATGCTGATAAAATGGCGCACTGCTTCGTGGATAGCGCGAAGTTCTCGGCCGAAAGTGTCGTACCTCGTTTCTACTGGTTGGAGAGTACGCGAGTAGAAACTGATAGGCTTCCGAACTCGTCGATCTCTTGTTCCAAAGTGGCTCCAATAGCGAATTCAGAAGCATCTGTCGTGAGTAGAAATGGCTTTTGGAAATCTGGATGCGTTAGCATTGTGGCATTTGCTAACGAGTTGATGGCAAGTCGAAGTAATTCCTCGTCTTCGGATGACCAAGCAATGGTGGAATTCTTGCTAAGTCCTTTTCGGTTCCGCAGGTGCCTGCACAAAGGATAAAGTTGTTTTGAAAGTCCTGGAAGGAACTTGCGATAATAGTTTAATACTCCCAGGATTTTCTGCAAATCGCTCAAAGTCCTTGGTGACTTGATATTCTTGATTGAATTCGTCTTTGACGGCAACAGTTGAATACCTTGGGCCGTGATACGATGCCCTAAGAAGTCGACGGATGAAGTTGCAATCTGCGTCTTGTCACAGTTGATCTTGAGTCCGTGGGGTGGATAAGCGTGAGAGGACATTTCGTAGATGTTTCGCATGAGATTCTAGATCTGGACTGAATACCATAATGTCATGGAGATATAACATACAGTAAGCGGAGTCATCGCGAAGTACGTTGTCCATGAATATTTGAAATGTCTGGGTGGCACACTTAAGTCCAAAAGTCATGTAAAGATATTCGAAAAGGAAAAATGGTGTGATGACTCTAGACATTTCAATATCTTTTGGCGCTACCGGGATGTGATGGTAGGCTTGTCTGAGGTCAATCACTGAGAAGAAATTGCTGCCGCTGAGTTTTCGAGTAATGTGTTAATATTGGGAATTGAATATGAATCAGATTTTGACATTAAAGTTAACTGGCGGTAAATTGCGCAGGCTGTGTATGATCCGTTTGATTTGATGACTAAATGCAGTTGTGATGCCCATGAACTTTTCGATGGTCTGATGATTCTCTCTTCCAATAGCCTTGAAAATTCATTTTGGGCAGCTTTCAGTTTAGCAGGGGCTAATGGTCGCCTCTTGTGTGCAATAGGTTTTCCTTCTGTGACGATATGGTGCATCGTGTTGGAGACTCGTAGCTCTGATTTTCTGAGATCGAAAAGCGACTTGTGTTCTCGGATAGCGGCTGATACATCTGTTGAATGATGCACTGGTTTTGGCTGAATGACCTGTAATTCCAAACGCTCGGAGCCAAGTGTTCATAAACTTCTCGTCAGTCCGTTGGTGGGGTCAGTGGTCTTTTGATTGGCAAGATCCACAATTAGCCAAAATTTCAAAAGGAAATCAAGGCCTATTATGTTGTGTAAGACCTTGGCATCGATGAAGTTGCTAGTAAATTCACGCCATAAACCTATTTTGAATGTGCGATACCGACAGCCATAAGTAGTAATGGGCTCTACTTTAGCTGTTGCGAGTAAAACGCCTAGCGACACCTCGGTCATTGAATCTCCCTTGAGAACTGAGACTGCTGCACCTTTGTCTACGATGAATTCTTTGCCAGTTCTAAAATAAAGAAGATTCAGAATTTCGTTGGGCTGTTTGGCCGGATCATACAAACAAGTAGGCTGGTCATTGCTACTGACATTGTCAGTTTGGCTCTCTATGTGGCATATTCAGCGTGAACGAAAAGAGTCATTAGGAATGTCAGATTGTAAGTGATTGCCTCTATGTGGCGCCACTGATGTCCTTGGCGCGCAGAAAGTACGGTCTTCTACCTTCTGCGCCATATATTTTCCGATCCTGATGCTACACTGCGCCTGTTTTCTGTGGTCTTTCCCGTCAACTGTGGACATTAGTATTCATTCGGACTTTGTTCCAAACGGCAGAGGCAGACTTGACATGAATAAAAAAAATTCTGGTGATTATAGCACCAGTTATTTGGGGCAAATCTAAAAAAAGATTGCGTGAATCTAGAACGCCTCCTTTTGTTATTTCGTGTCTTGTTTGGGAAAGTAGTTTGTGCGCTCACTGGATTCAGCTCAGATTTCCCTATGGCCAATCCTTCTAGAACTTCAGCTATCGTTCTCTCTAAGGAAGTCATCCTATCATCCTGCGATGAAGGACAAAACGATGTCGAATTTAATTTAGGTTATAAGACCGTAAATTCTAGCTTCTTTCTGAAAATTCATCTAATGAAAGAGAGTTGAGGAGTTGTCTGATAAACAATTTTAATGACTGTGGAATATTGTTAATAAAGCAAACCTTCATGATCAGAAATATTGCTTTTATACCAAAGTTTCCGCAGTTTTTTTCAAATTTCGATAGGACCAAGATTAGGGATGTCTAACTGCGCATACTTATTTATTATCTTCTCTGTTTCTGCGGAACCCAGCAAGGATTCCACTTCATATATTAGGCCCAAACTAAGATTGGGTGGATTCCTAATCGCCCCAAGCTTTGGATAAATCCTTTGCTGCGATTCTAAAGGAAGCTTCACTAAAACCTTGAACAGTTTTTCATGACTGCCATAATCTGGAAACGAGGAGAAAACAGAATCTACAAGTATAAAGAATAATTCACAGTCGTCGTCCCAGACAGGGACATCAACATCTAAAATTAGACCTGACATCTTAATAATCGTACGGGATCTTAAAAGCATAAATTTATAAGCAAGATGATATGTATAAAAAGAATAATCGTTTCTTCGCCGCCCGATAGATCAACATCGTGGAACAGCGGGTCATTTGGATCAACGTCGGCCTCGGATAATCTGTGTCTGGAGACAGCATCAGCTTTGCCATTAATCTCCAGAATTATTTCATTCTGACGTCAATCTAACACGCAATAAGGATCGCGCTTCGGTTTGGCTAGAATCCTGTAAATAATGTCGTTGTTAACGAAGAACCATTTGCAGCTAACAAAATCTTTGCGTTTATAGATTGGACCATATTGTTGACGTGTAGGACATATCGCCCGTTTCTGAGCGTTATACTGTAGGTAACTGTGAAGTGGAAACAGAAATGCCGGATCGTTCATCGTTATCGCAGTTTCAGAGCGTGATTGGACTAGTTCGCCAGGCAGCCGTAGACATTCGCCAAATACCATTTCAGCGTAGCTACATTTGATCGGCTCTCGAGGTCTTGTACGCATTGATAGGAGTACTTTCGGCAAAGCCGCAAGCCAATTTTCTTCTTGGCTAGTCTTGAGTTCCGCTTTCAATACCTGGTGTGGCCTTTCGACGAAACCATTTGCTCTAGGATTACGAGACGTGGTCACGGTGTGTTTGACACCCTAGTATTTCAGTAGGACAGGGAACTCTTTGCCGAGGAACTTTGCGCCACGATTGGTCGTCACTTCAGCTGGAGCACCAAACCGAGCGAACCAATTGAGCTCTAAAGCATAACTGACAAAGTCTTGCTTCATGTCTGGCAGTGGTATGGTCCTATAACATCTAGTGGTGCGATCCCGTATTGACAGTAGATAGCGTATATTGTTCACGGCAGGTAAGGTTATCAGATCAACGTGTATGTGCGTGAACCGTACTTTGGGCACTTGGATGACTTGTGGCGCCGTTTTGGTGTGTATCGTCACTTTGCATTTCTGACATTCTAGACATTGTTTTGACCACTTCTTGACATCTCGCCGCATGCCAGGCCAAAAATACATTCTGGATAAAATTTCCACTGATACTTCGCCAGATGGTTGGCTCATTAAATGGTAGACTTCGAAGATCTTGTTCCGGAGTTTTTCAGGTATAAACGGCCGAGGGCCCACGCCAGTTATTTCACACTGCAGCAGAGTTCCATCATAATCAAATGTTTTCAGGCAATTGACATCAAATGTCCGAAGTGATGGATCATCTTGCTGAGCTGCTTGCAATTCCTGAGTGCTTAAAGGTGAAGGACACAATATTGAGCACAAAGATCTACAGGAAGGCTTAGGTAGTCTGCGACCACATTTTCTGATCCTTTGACATGAGTGACTTCATATTCATACTCGTGTATTCGTGTAAGTTGTGAGTTGACACGTCGTGAATATAAATACTCTTTCTTTCCTCTGAGCATCGGAAGTAGAGGAAGATGGTCTGTGTAGATCTTGAACTTTCGGCCATCCAGATAGGTGTGGAAGTGTAGGATCGACCGGTAGATTGCGAGTAACACTTTTCCTAATGTATCATATCGCGTCTCGCAAGGTTGAAGTTTTTGCGAATACAAGGTGAGAGGCTGGTGTATGCCATTAATGGACTTTTGAAGTACTGCGCCTATGGCAACGTCGGTTGCGTCAGATATCAATTCAAACTGTTGAGACCAATAAGGGGAATGTAGCATGGTTGCTTTGCATAAGGCCCTTTTGGCATACTCGTAAGCCTGCATGTCGTCACGTTGAGATGAATCGGTTGTGATTTCTTGACAAAACGGCTTTCTGGCATGAGATATTTGTGAAGAGGTGCCATAATCTTGGCAAGGCAGGGAACAAATCGAGAATAGTAGTGCATCTTGCCCAAGAATCGTCGTAATGCTCGAACGGTGGTTGGAGGCTGTAGATCTTGAATAGCACGAACCTTAGCAGGTATAGGTTTCATGCCTTCTTCGGAAATTTGATGACCGAGGAATTCAACTGATTTCTGTGCAAAGGCGCATTTGTTGCCATGAAGTCGGAGGGCATAGTCTGCTAGATGTGTGAGCAGTATCTCAATATGCTTTATGTTTGGACATTGAGTTGGAGAATACTAGGATATCGTCTAAATATGGAATTACAAATGGTAGACCATCTAGTATTTCGTCCATAACGCGTTGGAATGTTTGCGAGACATTCTTGAGACCGAAAGGCATATAGTGATATTCGTGAGTGCTACCTCCGGTGAATCTGAGTGCAGTATATGATACGGAGTCTTTGTCTATCGGTACTTGATAGTAGGCTTTCACTAGGTCAACTTTTGAATACACAGCATGACCGATAGCAGATCTGAGTAGATCAGCTGGATTTGGAAGGATGTACGAATCAGACTGCGTGCAAGAATTGAGAATACGATAATCCCCGCACACCCTGAATGCTGCTGGTTCACTCTTTGGTACTATTACCACAGGTGACGCAAAAGGTGAGCTGGATCGTGTACATATGCCTTGTTGACGTATCATAGCGAATTCTTGCTAGGCGGCCTTATGATTGTGTGGTGCCACTAGACGTGCTCGTGAAGGATGAGGAAGTGGTTTCGATAAGATGATACGATGGGCTGTGATGGCACGCTTCCTCTTGAGATTAAGCATGAAGTAGATAGGTTTGAATATTTCTTCATGACGTTTCAGAACAACGTTCAGTTGCGGTACACGAGGAACTTAAGGAATAAGCTGTATAGATAAGACTGCTTCGGCGCGAGTCGTATGTTTTAGTACTGAAGTAAGCAACTGATTGTCTGCAGTGCGTATCTATCGTGTTCTTGGACGAATGGTAAGGTCGAAGTGTTCGAGAAAGTCCCATCTAAATGATGTTTCTTGTCGTATTGGTAAAACGAGATTGTGTGTACTCGTACCCAAAACGTCGCTATACTGGAGCCATTGGCGCAGGTCAGATTGCTGGTGTCGACTGGGTGGGTAGGTTCGAAATAATTGTGGCGTAGTAAGCTTACATCTGATCCAGTGTCTATGAGAAATAATTCGCCAGAGGTTGCGTCACGGATTAGAAAAGATGTTGATAGTGGCAACTGACGATGAGACTGGTTGCTGGCATTTTAGCGTTTGAAGCATGACTTGACTGGAGCTGTCGCTGTAAATACAATAGTTTGATTGCGCTCTACCGCAAAAGCAACGTGCTTTGAGCCATCAGACGTTGAGCAGCCAACGATCTTGGGGTGCTCAGCATCTACTGCCGCAGAGGAGGCTGACCCCAGCAGTTTTCCGAACCTTCCATGGGCGGATCCTCCTGAGTTGTTGAGGATAACCACGCCCACTTCAACGTCGCGTCTGTGCGCGGGAATTTGCAGCCGTTTCTGAGGCAATAACGTGTGGAGTGGCCATAGCTGCGGTGATTCAGACACCACTCCGCCGGTAACTGTGGAACTGTGGCCCGGCCTCTCGACGTCGACCTCCTGGCGCTATTCCGGGACGGTGGTCAACGCTGGTCACGCCTGCTCTGGTCGCGTCTATTATGGACGGCATCGACTGAGGCTAAATTTGGCCTGACGGTGAGGTTCTCGAGCAGGCTGATGAGGCCTTTATTCGTAATATTTGTTCCGGTTGATGATGCGATGGATTGTGATTCGGACAGTCTTGACGTGATGTGGCCTTTCTCTGGGGCAGGTGAGCTGTAGTGGTGTTTCGTCCACCACTTGTCTAGACGTGCCGGCAGAACGTCGTCTCGTACTTAGACGGATTCGCGCAGGAACGTGGCCATCTCTTGTAGTGCCGGCAGGAGCTTCTGTATGAAAAGTCGCATTTCGATTTCCTTGGGCAGGTTGAATTCCAAGGCTTTCTGCTCCATCTCCCTAAATAGCTCAGAAGACGTGCGGCTACCTAGGGAAATCTGGCTCATTAATTCTGTAAGCCTGTCTTCTCGATCTGGTGTCAAACACTACTTGACGGCGCGTTGCAGGCTCTGCCATGGCTGCGCACATGTGACCTCAGTGTATTGATGCAGTATATCTTTGAGTCCGCGTCTGAAAGACATGGGGATCGTCTTCCAAGCCCTCAAAAATATTGAGCCCTCGTCTCTTATGTTGGACAACTAGGCCAATAAAGTAACATCGTCGACCCACTCGTCAAGTTAGTCTGGATCGAATTGGCATATTCTATACTGTGTCCATGTGTTGGTGTGGCCTGTTGCTGGGCTCACCACCGGGTATCCTGCATTTCCTGAACTGGCCCTCATCCTATGCGTATGAGTGTTGTCTAGAATAGATGGCAGTGTAACATTGTCCTCACCCGTCATCGTGCGGCTCTCTTCGTGCATTGTGGTCTCGAGAGGGTGTTTTTCTGTGATATGTGTCTTAGAATTTACTTTCCTTCGTTGCATTCGTCCAAAGTACTTGAAGTTCTCAAAATCTAGATGTTTATTAATTCTTTGATGGATGTGAGTTCGATGGAACGTGGCACCATTTATGTAGGGGTATTTTGCTGGTTCTTATCTCCCTACATAGGATTGGTAGCGGCTGTTAAGATCCGTGCTTATGATCAATCCCCGGCCTTTTCCTGATGGGTGATGTGAGAAGGATAATACGAGTGATCACAAATGTATTGTACATAACGTTGCATGGAAAATTCATAGTTAGTCCAATTTGACCGTGCTCTAGACGGCAATAAAACGAAACACTGTTAACACGATTGAGTGTCTTATACACAAGTCACAGTCAAACAAAATTGTCCGTGCTCCAGACGACAAAAGAATGAAATATTGTAGGGGTACTTTGAGCTGTTGCCATCTCGTTCCTGATTTTGTACCCCTACTACATATCAATGGTGGTTATTATTATTACCCGAGCGTCTAATCAGTCTCTGATCATTTTCGGATGGTTGATGCGAGAAGGCAAAAACATCTGGCCATACATATATTCTACACAATATTGCAATTAGAAATATAATTCACAGATAGTCCAATTTGACCATGTGTTGGTCGGCAATAAAAAAACAGATTTTAACATAAAATTATATCCTAAACACCATTCACAATTAAACTAGATTGTCCGTCTTCTAGACGGCAAAAATAAAAGTGATTTATGTCTATAAAGTGAAATGTTTAGAACAAATGTCTGGATCGGAATGAATATAGTCAAAAGATTGAAAATATATGACAATATGAACATAGTAAAATGATTTATGTTTATAAAGAAAATGTTTTACATACAATTGTTTATTCTTACACAAATGTCTGGATTGTAATGAGTAGTCAAACGATTAAAGATACATGATAATATGAGCCTAGTAAAATGATTTATGTTCATAAAGGAAAATGTTTTGTGTAAACCGTTTAAAGATTTAAATGAAAAACAACTCACAAATGTTAAACTCCTTGTTTTTTATAGTAAACAATCAATCATTTTCATAGTGACGAATAATCAGATTTAATGAGATAAATTCACTGACACAATAGTCCACCGCGTGATCCTCTCGGATCGCGCGCGATTCTGTCTATTTATAAAACACTTAATTACAAATAAAATTGCAGTTCAAGAAATATCGATTAAAACTGCTTGAGACTAAAATAGATTGTTCCTAAAATCACAGCTAAGAGAATTATTGTTTAAGGACAGAGTTAGAATATTTGACCTTAAAGAGCACAGCGTTTGTAAAAATTGACCTTCGTTGGGTTGTAACACGGAGTCGCGTGTTACATACACCCCCCCGACAGTGAAAATTAGTAAACAATGAAGGGGGCTAACCTTACAGGAAATGTTATTGCTCTTTCATGCCGTATAACGACTGATTTTGGTTCTGTCAACACTGATACTGGCTCCTCTATTTCTCGCGTTCTTGGACGGATGGTTAGGTGGAAGTGTTCGAGAACGTCGCGTCCAATGATGTTTAATGTCGTGTTGTCGATGATGAACGTATATTTGAAACATCATTTTGAGTTTGAGAACGAGATTGTGTGTACTCGTACTCCAAACGTCGCTATGTTGGAGCCATTCGCGCAGGTGAGACTGTTGGTGTCGACTGGTTGGGTTGGTTTGAGATAATTGTGGCGTAGTGAGCTTACATCTGATCCAGTGTCTATGACAATTCATTCGCCAGAGATTGCGTCACGGATGAGAAAGTATGTTGATAGTGGCAACCGGCGATGAGATTGATTGCTGGCATTTGGGCGTTTGAAGCATGACTTAGTTGGAGCCGTCGCTCTAAAGACAATAGCTTGATTGCGCTCTACCGCGAAGGCAACGTGCTTCGAGCCATCAGACGTGGAGCGGCCAACAATCTGGGGTGGTCAGCCTCTGCTGCCGCCGAGGAGGCTGACCCCACCCGTCTTCCGAACCTTCCATGGGCGGAATCACCTGAGTTATTGAGGGTGACCGCGCCCATTTGAACGTCGCGTCTGTGTGCGGGTATGTGCAGACGTTTCCGGGCAATAACGTGTGTAGTGGCCTTCATTGAAAGTGCTTGAATTTCTCAAAATCTAGCTGTTTATTAATTCCTTACTGGCTGTAAGTTCGACGAACCAGGGCACCATAATGTAGGGGTACTCTTCGCTATTGCTATCTCGTTCCTGATTTTGTACCCTACTACGCGCATATCAATGGTGGATTTATTATTATTACCCGATGCGTCTAATCAGTCTATGATCATTTCGGATATGGTTGATGCGAGAAGGCAAAAAACATCTAGTCCTTCATACATATATTCTACACAATATTGCAATTAGAAATATAATTCTAGATAGTCCAGTTTGTATATGTTGGTCGGCTTAATAAAAACAATTTTAACATAAAATTATATCCTAAACACCATTCACAATTAAACTAGATTGTCCGTATTCTAGACGGCAAAAATAAAAGTGATTTATGTCTATAAAGCGAAATGTTTAGCACAAATGTCTGGATTGGCATGAATATAGTCATACGATTGAAAATACATGACAATATGAACATAGTAAAATGATTTATGTTTATAAAGGAAAATGTTTTACACACAAGTGGTTATTCTTACACAAATGTCGGGATTGTAATGATTAGTCAAACGATTAAAGATACATGATAATATGAGCCTAGTAAAATTATTTATGTTCATAAAATAAAATGTTTGTGTAAACCGTTTAAAGATTTAAATGACAAACAACTCACAAATGTTTTTTATAGTAAACAATCAATCATTTTCATAGTAACGAATAATCCGATAAATTCACTGACACAATAGTCCACCGCGTGATACTCTCGGATCGCGCGCGGTTCTGTCTATTTTATAAAAACACTATTAATTACAAATAAAATTGCAGTTCAAGAAATATCGATTAAAACTGCTTGAGACTAAAAGAGATTGTTCCTAAAATCACAGCTAAGAGAAATATTGTTTAAGGACAGAGTTAGAATATTTGACCTTAAAGAGCACAGCGTTTGTAAAAATTGACCTTCGTTGGGTTGTAACACGGAGCCGCGTGTTACATACACCCCCCGACAGTGAAAATTAGTACACAATGAAGGGGGCTAACCTTACAGGAAATGTTATTGCTCTTTCATGCCGTATAACGACTGATTTTGGTTCTGTCAACTTTGATACTGGCTCCTCTATTTCTGGCGTTCTTGGACGGATGGTTAGGTCGAAGTGTTCGAGAAAGTCACGTCCAATGATGTTTCATGTCGTGTTGTCGATGATGAACGGATATTTGAAACATCATTTTGAGTTGGAGAACGAGATTGTGTGTACTCGTACCCCAAACGTCGCTATGTTGGAGCCATTCGCGCAGGTCAGACTGTTGGTGTCGACTGGGTGGGTTGGTTCGAGATAATTGTGGCGTAGTGAGCTTACATCTGATCCAGTGTCTATGACAATTCATTCGCCAGAGATTGCGTCACGGATGAGAAAGTATGTTGATAGTGGCAACCGGCGATGAGATTGATTGCTGGCATTTGGGCGTTTGAAGCATGACTTAATTGGAGCCGTCGCTGTAAAGACAATAGTTTGATTGCGCTCTACCGCGAAGGCAACGTGCTTCGAGCCATCAGACGTGGAGCGGCCAACAATCTTGGGGTGCTCAGTCTCTGCTGCCGCCGAGGAGGCAAACCCTACCCGTCTTCCGAACCTTCCATGGGCGGATCCTCCTGAGTTGTTGAAGGTGACCGCGCCCATTTGAACGTCGCGTCTGTGTAGACGTTTCCGAGGCAATAACGTGTGTAGTGGCCTTCATTGAAAGTGCTTGAATTTCTCAAAATCTAGTTGTTTATTAATTCCTTACTGGCTGTGAGTTCGACGAACCGGGGCACCATAATGTAGGGGTACTTTGTGCTGTTGCCATCTCGTTCCTGATTTTGTACCCCTACTACATATCAATGGTGGTTATTATTATTACCCGTGCGTCTAATCAGTCTCTGATCATTTTCGGATGGTTGATGCGAGAAGGCAAAAACATCTGGTCATACGTATATTCTACACAATATTGCAAATAGTAATGTAATTCACAGTTAGTTCAAATTGAATATATGTTAGTCAGCTGTAAAAATAGATTTTTATGCAAAAATAGGTCTTAAACACCATTCACAGTGAGAATAGTCAAACGATTAAAAATACATGACAATATGAACATAGTAAGATGATTTATGTTTATAGAGGAAAATGTTTTACACACAAATAGTTATTCTTACACAAATGTCTGGATTGAATTGTATTTTTATCATCGATTTAAAACATATGAAGATATGTAAAAAATCATCGTTAAAAGCAATCACTAAAATGAAGGAGCAAGCCCCATAAAGACTTCAATGACCAAAAACTCACGAATATTTAGTTCATGTCATTATTATAATCTATTATTCTCTGAAATTCTGAATGGCACAATTAACTGACAATAGTAAAAATTGTTAATAATCCAACTGAGCGTAATAAATCCGCAGCGACACAATAGTCCACCGCGTGATCCTCGCGGATCGCGCGCGGTTCTGTCTAATTTATAAAAACACTATTAATTACAAATAAAATTGCAGTTCAAGAAATATCGATTAAAACTGCTTGAGACTAAAAGAGATTGTTCCTAAAATCACAGCTAAGAGAAATATTGTTTAAGGACAGAGTTAGAATATTTGACCTTAAAGAGCACAGCGTTTGTAAAAATTGACCTTCGTTGGGTTGTAACACGGAGCCGCTGTTACACCATCACCGATTACTTTGTGAATAAAAATTTGTAATCTTCTCGTCATTTTGTTGTTTTTAATTATCAGCGAAAAGAACCACAAGTTTGCTTTGGGTAATTTAAGTGAATATTTGTTTCAAGGTCTCAATCATTCCAGTTCAGTAAATTTGTGGACATCAGTGTATCCGGGTAAGCTTACTTAATTAATATAATATATAAATTACAAGTAATTTAATAATATCATGTCTGGTTCATTAAATACTGAGGATACAGAGCAGTTGGCTAGCGGACTTAAGGATTGTAGCTTAAGAGATAGTTCAGAGGAACTTAAGTGTTCCAAGATAGATGATCATTCCGCATATATGGATTTTCCGGGCCTGGCATCCAAGAGACCCCCTTATGATAGTGACCTAAGGGCCTCTACACTCACAATCTACCACAGGATTATTTGTAAACAATATTTAAACACAGACTTTCACATTGAGATTATTTCCGAGTTAGAAAAAACTAAGTCTAATTCACTGACATTCTAAGACTTATATCTATTATGTCCGGAAAGTAACCGTCTAAAAAGCAAAATTTTCCGAAAGCAAACGTGAAATAAACATTACATCTAATATAACAGCACTAACATATCAACAAAGCAGCAATAAAAAATTCACTTTAAATGAACGAAAAATGTAAATTATTTTTCCATTAATTAAGTTATCATTGGATGTCTAATACACTTTCAAGGTATGTTTATAAAAATTATATATATAAATTAATGCTTAAAAGCGATAAGTTCACTTCAGTTAAAATGACCAGCATTGGTTTTCTATAAAAAAGCCACAGTTGCCAAGCACACGACGAAGGCCCAGTGAAGCGATTATTAAACAATCAGTTTCTGAAGACAATGTTTATGAAAATCAAATATAAATTGTGCAGTATAGAAGAGTTATATAAAGAAAAATTTGTTGCATGCAACATTCTTAATTATCAGCAAAATAGGTGAAAAATTTTTTAATAGGTTTTACTAAAAAATTTTAATTTTTTGGGAGTGTATTCGCGATGATGTGCATCTCTATGCATATAAAATACACCCTAAGCTGAATTATAATTTATTTATTTATTCCAAATTGTTTTTCACATTTAAAAATTTAACTAAAAATTTGTCTCATTTAGACCTTCCAGCAATTTCAAAGATCGTCTTCTACTATTCATTGCTCATCCGAAAAAAATTAGCTTACATATAGATATAACAGTTAAATACCGTTTGTTGCGGAGAGCTAATATATATGCAAGTATGCATTAGGTGTTGCGAACCTAGTCACAAATTACTTCAGTTGTGACCAGAAGGATAAACCAAAGGCAGCATGGACGGAAAGTTAATCTCATGCACATTCGTTTCGTGCTAACTGGCAACTCATCAGTAGGAGCCGGTGTTACGCCCTTTAACCACTATATATTTTTGGTCAAGAATGTTGGATAAAAGGACGGTACAATCTCCTAGACGAAAACGTAAATCTGAAATAGTGAAGCTCACACCATATAGTCTACGACAATGCGACCCCAACTCTAACTCACGGTATATAATATATATATCGAGTCTGTAAAGCATACTAACACTATAGCAATTGTGTTAGTAACGGATACCAACATTATTGTACCGAAAAGGTACATCGTACTAACACTATGGTTACCGAATCAGAACATGGTACCAACATGATGGATATCAATATATACTATAGTTCACCGACATTGAGAATTGCAATAATTTCTCAACACCTCTTTCACTAGTAAAACCATACACTCTGGTCTTGAACGATATCAGTTATCACACTTCGCAGTAAGCATGACATCATTCAATCCAGTTTATAACAGTTAAATACTGTTTGTTGCGGAGAGCTAACATATATGGAAGTATATGTTAGGTGTTGCGAACCAAGTAACAAATTAGTTCAGTTGTGACCAGAAGGACAAATCAAAGGCAGCATCAACGGAAAGTATAATCTCATGCACATTCGTTTCGTGCTTACTGGCGACTCATCAGTACGAGCCGGTACTACGGTCTTTAAAAACTATATATTTTGGTCAAGAATGTGGAACAATAGGACAGTACTATCTCCCAGAACGAATGTGTAAACCTGCAATAATGAAAGTAACATCATATAGTCTACGACAATGCGACTCCAACGCTAAATCACAGTATATAATATATATACCGAGTCTGTAAAGGATAATAACACTATGGCTATTGTGTTGGTAACCGATACCAACATTATTGTACCGAAAAGGTACATCGTAATAACACTATCAATACCGAATCAGAACATGGCATCAATATGATGGATATCAATATATGCTATATTTCACCGACATTGAGAATTACAACAAATTCTCGACACCTGTTACACCAGTTAAACCATACATTCTGGCCTTGAACGATATCATTTATCACACTTCACCGTAAGCATGACATCATTCAATCGAGTTTACAACAGTTAAATACTGCTTGTTGCGGCGAGCTAATATATATGGAAGTATGTGTTAGGTGTTGCGAAACTGGTAACAAATTATTTCATTTGTGACCAGATGTGTAAATGAAAGACTGCATGAACGGAAAGTATAATCTCATTCTTTTCGAGCTTAATGGCGACTTATCAGAAGGAAGCGGTACTATGGTCTTTAATAACTATATATTTTGGTCAAGAATGTGAGATAATAGGACAGTACAATCTCCTAGACGAATGCGTAAATCTGTAATAGAGAAGCTAACATCTTATAATCTACGACAATGCTACTCCAACCCTAACTCACACTATGTAATATACATATCGAGTCTGTAAAGCATACTAACATTATTGCTATTGTGTTTGTAACCGATACCAACAATATTGTACCGAAAAGGTACATGGTACCAACACTATGGTTTCCGAATTAGAACATGGAACCAACATGAGCATATCAATTTATGCTATTTTTCACTGAAATTGAGAATTACAACAATTTCTGAACACCTGTTACTCCAATAAACCCATTTACTCTGGCTTTGATCGATATCAGTTATCATATTTCGCGGTAAGCATGACATCATTCAATTCAGTATATAACAGTTAAATAATGTGCTGCGGAAAACTAATATATATGCAAGTATGTATTCGGTGTTGCGAACCTAGCAACAAATTAGTTCAGTTGTGACCAGAAGGATATAACAAAAGCAGCATGAAAGGAAAATATAATCTCATGAACATTTGTTTCGTGCTTACTGGCGATTCATCAGTAGGAGCCCGTATTACGCCCTTAAACCACTATATATTTTGGACAAGAATTTGGGATAATAGTAAGGTACAATCACCTAGAAGGATTTGTTAATCTGCAATAGCAAATCTAACATCATATAGTCTACGACAATGCGATTCCAATGCTATCTTACATAATATAATATATAAACCGAGTCTGTAAATAATACTAACACTATGGCTATTGTGTTAGTAACCGGTTCCAACAATATTTTACCGAAAAGGTACATGGTACTAAAACTATGGTTTCCGAATCAGAACATGGAACCAACATGATGGATATGAATTTATGCTTTCGTTCACCGAAATTGAGAATTACAACAATATCTGAACACATGTCACTCCAGTAAATCCAAACTCTCTGGCCTTGATCGATATCACTTATCACATTTCGCGGCTAGTATGACATCATTCAATTCAGTTTATAACAGTTAAATACTGTTTTCTGCGGAGAACAAATATAAATGCAAGTATGTATTAGGTGTTGCGAACCTTGTAACAAACTAGTTCAGTTGTGACCAGAAGGATAAATCAAAGGCAGAATAAAGGGATTATTTGTCTCATGCACTTTCGTTCCGAGCTTGCTGGCGACTCAACAGTAGGAGCCGGCATTACGCCATAAAACCATTTTATATTTTGGTCCAAAATGTGGAATAATAGGACGCGACAATCTCCTAGACGAATGTGTATATCTGCAATAGTGAAGGTAACATAATATGATCTACGACAATACGACTACAACGCTAACTCACATTATATCATATATATACCGAGTCTGTAAAGGATACTAACACTATGGCTATTGTGTTAGTAACTGATACCAACATTATTGTACCGAAAAGGTACATGGTGCAAACACTATGGTTTCCGAATCAGAACATGGTACCACAATGATGGATATGAATTTATGCTATAGTTCACCGAAATTGAGAATAACAACAATTTCTGACCGCCTGTTACTCCAGTAAATCCATACAATTGGGCCTTGATCAATATCACTTATCATATTTCGCGGTTATCATGACTTCATTCAATTCAGTATATAACACATAAATACTGTTTGTTGCAGAAAACTAATATATATGCAAGTATGTATTAGGTGTTGCGAACCTAGTAACAAATTAGTCCAGTTGTGACCAGAAGGATAAACCAAAGCAGCATGAACGGTAAGATGATCTTATGAACAATTGTTTCGTGCTTACTGGCGTCTCATCAGTAGGAGCCGGTATTACGCCCGTTAACCACTATATATTTTGGTCAAGTATGTGGGATGATAGGACGGTACAGTCACCTAGAAGAATTTGTTAATCTGCAATAGGGAAGCTAACATCATATAGTCTACGACAATTCGACTTCAACGCAAATTCACACTATATAATATATATACCGAGTATGTAGAGTATACCAACATAATTGTACCGAAAAGGTACATGGTATTAACACTTTGGTTTTCGAATCAGAACATGGTACCAACGTGACGGATATCAATTTATACTATAGTTCACTTTCCGTTCATGCTGTCACAAGTGAACTAATTTGTTACTAGGTTCGCAACACCTAATACATACTTCCATATATATTAGTCCTGCGCATGAAACAGTATTTAAATGTTATATACTGAATTGAAGGATGTCATGCTTACCGCGAAATGTGATAACTGATATCGATCAATGCCAGACTTTATGGATTTACTGGAGTAGAGGAGTTCAGAAATTGTTGTAATTCTCACATATATATATATATATATTATATATTGAGTATACTATATGATGTTAGCTTCACTTTTGCAGGTTTACACATTCGTCTAGGAGATTGTACCGTCCTATTATTCCACATTCTTCTACCAAATATATAGTGGTTAAAGGGCGTAATACCGGCTCCTACTGATGTGTCGCCAGTAAGCACGAAACGAATGTGCATGAGATTATACTTTCCGTTCATGCGGCCTTTGGTTTATCCTTCTGATCACAATTGAACTAATTTGTTACTAGGTTCGCAACACCTTATACACCCTTGCATATATATTAGTTCTCCGCAACAAACAGTATTTAACTGTTATATGCTGAATAGATTGATGACACGTTTACCGTGAAATGTGATAACTGATATTGATCATAGCCATAGTGCATGGATTTACTGGAGTAACAGGTGTTCAGAAATTGTTGTAATTCTCAATTTCGGTGAACTATAGAATAAATTGATATTGATCACGTTGGTACCATGTTCTAATTCGGAAACCATAATGTTAATAACATGTAACTTTTCGGTGCAATAATGCCGGTATCGGTTACTAACACAATAGCCATAGTGTAATTATATATTAAACGGTATATATATTGTGTAGTGTGAGTTAGCGTTGGAGTCGCATTGTCGTAGACTATATGATGTTAGCTTCACTATTGCAGATACACACTTTCGTCTAAGAGATTGTGCTGTCCTATTATCCCACATTCTTGACCAAAATATATAGTGTTTAAAGGGCGTAATACCGGCTCCTACTGAATAAATCGCCGGTAAGCACGAATCGAATGTGCATGAGATGATACATTCCGTTCATGCTGCCTTTCGTTTATCCTTCTGGTCAAAACTGAACTAATTTATTACTAAGTTGGCAACAACTAATACATACTTGCATATATATTTGTTCTCCGCAAAAAACAATATTTAACTGTTATATACTGAATTCAACGATGTCATGCTTACCGCGAAATGTGATAAATGATATCGATCAAGGCCAGAGTGTATGAATTTACTGGAGTAACAGGTGTTCAGAAATTGTTTTGTTCTCAATTTCGGTGAACTACAGCATAAATTGATATGCATCACGTTGTTACCGTGTCCCGATTCGGAAAACATAGTGTTAGTACCATGTACCTTTTCGGTACAATTATGTAAGTATCGGTTACTAACACAAATGCCATAGTGTTAGTATACTTTACAGACTCTGGTTTATATATTGTATTGTGTGAGTGGGTGGATCTCGCACTATCGTAGACTATTATATGATGCTAGCTTCACTATTGCTACTCTTACACATACCTAGGAGATTGTACCTCCTATTATCCCACATTCTTGACCAAAAATATAGTGGTTAAAGGCGTAATACTGGCTCTTACTGATGAGTCGCCAGTTAAGCAGGGAAACGAATGTGTGATTTAAACTTTCAGTTCATGCTGCCTTTTGTTTATCCTTCTGGTCACAACTAAACTAATTTTTGCTAGGTGTGCAACACCTAATACGTACTTGCATATATATTATTTCTCCGCAACAAACAGTATTTAGCTGTTACATACTGAATTAAATGATGTCATGCTTACTGCTAAATGTGATAACTGATATCGATTAAGGCCAGCGTGTATGGATTTACTGGAGTAACAAGTGTTCAGAAATTTTTGTAACTCTCAATTTCGGTGAACGATAGCATAACTTGATATCCATCATGTTAGTACCATGTAACTTTTAGGTACAACAATGTTGGTACCGTTTACTAACACAATAGCCATAGTGTTAGTATTCTTTGCGGACTTGGTGTATATATTATATAGTGTGATTTGGCCGTGGAGTAGCATTTTTGTAAACAATATTATGTTAGCTTCACTATTGCAGAATAACACTTTCGTCTAGGAGATGGTATCGTCGTATTATCCCACATTCTTGACCAAAATATATAGTTGTTAAAGGGCGTAATATCGGCTCCTACTGATGAGTCGCCAGTAAGCGCGAAACGAATGTGCATGAGATTATTCTTTCCGTTCATACTGCCTTTGGTTTATCCTTCTGGTCACAACTAAATTAATTTTTTACTAGTTTCGCAACAGCTACTACTTACTTACATATAGTTAGTTTTTCTTAATCTACGCAAACATAATTATAAGCCAAATCGGCATTTTCGTCAATCTCTTATTAAACTGCTTATATATATCAAATGCTTTGTTTCAAATTTTATTTATTCGCTACAATTCTTAGAATGATAATATTTGTATTATCTCTATTTAAGCATATAAATGCGTGATGAAATTTTATATTTAATTATATGTACGTTCAAATATTTATGTGTGGTTATTTTATTGCAGCACCCATAACATAAATCTGAATGAAATGGAATCTGCGCTTATTATCGTTTGGATACGCACACATTTGTTGAGGCCCCTAACCTTTTCGAGTCTGAGAGCCCCATAGATGACAGATCGCTTGAAGTCCTAAAATTCACAGTAGAGTCTGATATGCTTATATTTCAATTTACATCTCCCTGGTTCAAGTCCGCAATATCCTGCACTAACCTACTTGTGTCCTTAAATTTAATATCGGTCTCTATGTCTAAATGGTATAACAATTAAATCGACAATTAATGTTAGGCAATCGGAATGCGAAAGAAGGATCGTGTTAACTCCCGAACAAATAATCTGGAAAGAGATATACGTGAACAACAGAATGATCGAATTACCTGTTCGAGGACGATTCTTAACTGTGTAATATAATATCAGAACAAATGACAATTGTAATAGAAATGTATTTGACGAGATGCATTTGTGTTACTAGAGAAAATTGTAAAAAGACAGCACACCAAAATAAATACGACCAGTCAAGGAACGAGACACTCGAAAACTGAAAATGGCGCACAATTCAAAATCAAGTATTTGAACAAAGAATGTTCTGGAAAACAAAAGGAAAAAATTATTTTTAAATTAAATTCGTTACAATCAGACATGGTGGTTTAAATTTGTCATTCAATTTTATTTTACATAAGGCAGAGGATTTAACTTCCTCCACACATTATAATTTTATCAATTAAAATAATTCAATGAGAAAATATTTAATGTTATACCTTTGCTAATTTATAATTTTAGAAGCAAACAAAGACAACACGTCATATTTAGTGCATTCCTTGTTTTTAAAAAAACGTAACACAGATTTGTATGTTAATAATAAATCTCTTCAGCCATACTTTTAGACGGTTTATAATATACCGGTTGAATGCATACCACTGTATAAATAATTAATACAATTTATTCATTCCAAAGATGGGATGCCTGTTATATTTAAATTATTTAGAATTTTGTTTACGTGCCTGGTTTTGTTACAATTTTTTGTATTCACCTATATAGCAGGTTTAATACATTATGTTAAATGCATAAATATATAGGTATGGACAAACTAATATATATCTTGTACATTTTTAATACAGCGATTCATATAATTTGTAACTAGAATATTTAAATATACGTCTATTTGGTTATGAATTATTAACAAATCTGATACTTAGTACTCAATTTAAAAAAGGCACTTATTTCCGGTATTTTGCAAGACATATTTTAAAAATAATTGTGCTTAATTTGGAGTCAGAGAGATTAAACTCATATTTTATGGATAAACCTACCGGCACCTTACACTCTCACATTTTACTTCGCGGAATTTATTCATTTCAAAATGATTTTTTTCTTATTTAGCAGCGGATCAATAATGTTTAGATTAACAGCTTCAACCAGACAAAATTACATTTCTCTTCATCATTTGAAGGAAACCTGCAAATCTCCAGTTTAGAATAGTGCTTTGTTCATAAATGTCCTCAGAATTTGTAACAATTGTGTTCTCTTTGGCCCCACATTTTTAACATCAGTGGTATTTAGTACCTGTTCATATTAATCATCCATTTCAACTTAAATATCGCTTTAAATGGCTCATCTGCATTTTTAATTAAATGACTTTAGTCGACGAGGGTAGTAAGCTTAGCTTTGGTAATAATAGGTAGCAGACGCAATGCTGTATGAAAATAAGACATGTTTGTATTTATCATAAGGTGTTTTGGAACTTTGAAGAAAGAAAACCGAATTTAGATGAAACTTCTCAGTGTTCACTCCTAAATATATTCTATGACTACCCACATGCAAAAATTAATAAAGCTTCATAAAGTGAATTTTAAATATTGCGATAATGATCATCCAAGATTTAAAGGTATTTTCACGCAAAATGGATATCTTATACGCTTTAAAATACTGGCAATGAGAGATAGCATAATTAAATTTCATTTTTACAGGGAACAAGTTAAATAAAAGGTATTGTTTGAAATATAACGAATTTTATCTTTATCGAATTCCGAATTGAGAATACCAAATAGGACGCTAGCTACTGAAAAATAAGTGCCAACAGGATAAAAACAAAGGTTTATATTTGAAGATAAGCTCCTGAAATTTCTATTCCAGTCCAACTTTAGTGTATGAAATATAGTTTGCACGTTTTAGCTAGGATTGTGATTGCTCAGAAAGACGAAAGATATTTTTCAGAGTTTGACTCCTATAAAATCAAAAATTGTTACTTCTGACAATATAGACTGTGAGTTGCAATTGTTCACAAATCGCTGATATTTGTTCAGGGATTGAACACACTTTTAATTGATTTCCAGAAAGATGTATTTTTATTTTTTTGAGCCTTTCTTTTGGTCTGCCGATGAAATTATCGATGCCGATACATTTAAATTATTATTGGTACATTGATGTGGACGTCACATGTTGACTGTACTAACCATTAACTCGCACACGTTTTTTGTGCTAAAAGAAGCCTCTCAAATATAAGCGTAAATTGTACTCTATATGCAACATCAGCTACAGCTAAATTGACCTAACCGTGAAGCATTGGCGTGTATATAAGACTAAAATTTTTAGCGCGGGCATGGTGGCTCAGTGGTTAGAGAATAAGACGGCAAACAGACGTGCCCAAAATCAAACTGGAATATAGTGCACATATTTGTTCTGTGTTTCTTAATATGTTCAAGAATTCTTGTGCATTCACTATTTTTGATTGAATGTTTTGTTGAAACTGAAGCATATTTTATATCATCTAATAATTTGTCAACCTGCCAGAAGTAATAGAAATCAATCGCTATCATAATATTATATCGATGAAACTCATTTTTTGTATTTAAAAAAAATTCTTATGCTACTTACTTATTATTACGGTTCAGTGATGAAATATTTGTAGCTTTTATGAGATTTAGTTTATTAATCCAAATTATTCTTGAACACACATGTTTCTTAAATTAAAAAGATATGCTATTGACATTTTTAATGGTAAGTTAAATATTGTATTATATTAAAAATAGAGACGATTGTCTATGTCACATTGTAAAAAAGTCTGTCTTGATTAGAATAGAAAATAGTAATGGCTTTTGAAATTTTCTGCGAATTATAAAAACTGGTTACATAAAAAATTAGGAAAGAGTTTCACATACACAAACTTCCTATGTAAAATCTTTTGGTACAATTTTTATCGAGGTGAGGATCTACATTTTAAAATTTTTATAATAATTTCGACTACATATTAAATAAGCTGTTATATAAAACTAATTTACAATTTTAATTATGAACAAAGGTTATAAGCTAAGATTTCAAACCATAACTTTTAAATTTGAATTATAAATTAACCAATAGTTATACATTTTATTAACGTTTGGTTTCAATAATTAATGTAATATTAAAATAATCGCGTTTGAAACGACAAACCAGTTGATTCAAATGGACAACATGAAATAATGACAAAATTTAGCAAAGAACTTTCTTGCTTACCGCATAGGTTTATGCAGGATTAAAAATAAGAAGTCAAAACATTATATACATTCTTGTTCCGACATTGAACGCAGGGCGTCAAATAACGCCAGTGGCTGTAATTTTAACGTTTAAATGCAATTTTTATATACCGTGTGATTGGTGTTTTCGTAAGTTAGAAAAGTTTATTTAACGATAGATTGTAAACATCTGTCTAATTCTGTAACTTATGTATTTATCAAAAATTTTGAAAATTTCACGTTTCTGAATGCACATAGCAAGCAAGATTAATAGAATTAAGAACCGCAAATAATTCCACTTTCCAGGCATATCCATGTCTGGTAACAAATTAGTTCAGTTGTGACCAGAAGGATAAACCAAAGGCAGCATGAACACAAATTATAATCTCATGCACATTCGTTTCGTGCTTACTGGCGACTCATTAGTAGGAGCCGGTAATACGCCCTTTAATCACTATATATTTGGTAGAAGTATGTGGAATAATAGGACGGTACAATCTCCTAGACGAATGTGTAAACCTGTAATAGTGAAGCTAACATAATCTAAAGTCAACGACAATACGACTTCAATGCTAACTCACACCATATAATATATATACCGAGTCTATAAAGGATACTAACACTATGGCTATTGTGTTAGTAACTGACCACAATTGAACTAATTTGTTACTAGGTTCGCAAAACCTAATACATACTTGCATATATATTAGTTCTTCGCAACAAACAGTATTTAACTGCAATATATTGAATTGAATGATGTCATGCTTACCGCGAAATGTGATAACTGATATCGATGAAGGCCAGAGTGTATGGTTTAACTGGAGTAATAGGTGTTCGGAAATAGTTGTAATTCTATATGTGGGTGAACTTTAGCATAAATTTATATCCATCAGGTTGGTATCATGTACCGACTCGGAAACCATAGTGTTAGTATCGGGTACTCATCGATTTCAAATGAGGTATCAGTTACTAACACAATGGCCATAGTGTTAGTATCCTTTACAGACTCAGTATATATATTATATAGTGTGAGTTAGCATTGAAGTCGTATTGTCGTTGACTTCAGATTATGTTAGCTTCACTATTACCGGTTTACACATTCGTCTAGGAGATTGTACCGTCCTATTATTCCACATTCTTCTACCAAATATATAGTGGTTAAAGGGCGTAATACCGGCTCCTACTGATGAGTCGCCAGTAAGCACGAAACGAATGTGCATGAGATTATACTTTCCGTTCATGCTGCCTTTGGTTTATCCTTCTGGTCACAACTGAACTAATTTGTTACTAGAATCGCAAAACCTAATACATACTTGCATATGCATGTCTGTTTGATAATTCTTAGACTATTTGCTCTAATATGCCACAAGCTTTTGTGGCCATTTCACTGCTACGCATTGCTGGCAATCTTTATTTCAGCAAAATTGGGAAATAATTTTTTTGTACTTTGATGAGTAAAAGACATCAACAGAAGACATGCATTAACAAACTAACCTCGGTAGAGAATCCTGATTCGTTGCGTTATGCAGCTTGATCTACTCCAGTGCGTACACCTACGCTTGACGGTCTGGTTTAGCCTTCCCCATTCTTGTAATTACATAGGCCCTCATATTCCAGTAAAATGGTCTGCAGTCACTGACAAATTTTCTTTATAAACGAATCAAATCATTGATGAATCCTGGCAAAATTAATTTTAGATGGGTGAATTACTAGCTTCTCTACCAAGATAAAAATTAAAACTACTACGATAACGCTTCTCGTATCTCTTTAGCAAAGATTTCACATTGTTTGCACACTTATAAAATCATATTTTAACGGATGATTTATTTACTTTCTCACAGGAAAATCAAAATACCAATGTATTTGGCTGAGCTGCATATTCATTTTAAAAATGTATTTGCCTGTCATCCCGAAGAAAGGAATAATTATATTATAAGCTTCCGCACCGATCAAAAAAATTGAATTACCAAGGTGGTGCTGCTTATGTCTTTAAAACAGTTTGCGATGAACAACGAAAATCAAAACATGTCATTATATTCTTCCTAAAGTCAGAGGATCATATGATATAGTCCATAATGATATTCTCTGTCGCATTTTGACAGCATCGTCTCTAAGCAACACAACAACATTTAAATTTAATGAATTTCAAGACGCGGTACATTCAATGAATTACCATATTTCATAAGTATGAGCAAATTCATGATTTGCTTCACTAATTAACATCAACTAATACATTGACCGCAACAGATCATTAACAGATGACACTTCGAAACCACTTACCAATGTAGAGCAGATCAGAATTTTAGCTTCCCCTATCAAAATGTGACCAAATTCCCCAACTAGACATCAAATTAAGAACAAAGTGCTTAGACAATAGACGCCTGTACAATGCACGTTTACTGGTAAGAAGAACTTGACTGTTCTCAACTTTTTATAAGACTGTAGCTATTTTCTCCAGTAAAATAAATGCACAAACATTATTTCGTGATGCCATGACGGTCCTATTTAATTTTTACCAGTTCTGGACCCCATTGCCATGGTTAATATTTACAAATTACTTAACCGCCGTAATGCGGACACGTATTAGTTTTTTTGTGTTTAATTGGGTTTCCAGACAATATTGCCAATTGAATACATTTTCAAAAAAGAGAATGCGCATTTTTATTTAATTAACAATAAATAAATGCAAAATTGTGAAGTTCATTAAAATAAACAGCAAAATCAGGAATTGTTTTTACACTCATTCACTTGTCACGGCTATTCTGCTATTGAACAATTTCGTCGCCAATGCTACATAACAGCTGAAATTCTATGTATGTCAGTTAGGTCTCGATAGATTTTAGAGGAGAAACGAAAACAGGCGCAGCTGTCGATAATTAAATTATCATAAAGAACATTCATTTGGAATAGGCAGACTTTTCTATGACCTGATTTGCAATGCTGATGTTGATGTAAATTGACCAGCTGTAAATTCTGGCCAGTACATGATGAGTTCCCAATAATGACGAAACCGGTCTACTGGATGAATTGCCTTTTCTACACAAAACAATTCTTAGTTTATACTGACATATGTAAGTAATTAATAGATCGGGTGTTTATATCAAGATCGCAAACTTGATTATAATAGATGTTATAACCACTCACGCAACCAATTTTCGTTTAATTATATAAATGTTAATTTCAATACCACTTCCCCAAGTACTGTGGTGTCTGCTCAGTAAAGACAGATTGGGGATGGTTAGTTGAAATTTTGGGTCTAAATGAATGCCATATGAGCTCCACCTGATGTAAAAATAGACTAACCAAGTTATAATAGTTAGTATTAAACAGAAAATTGTGTGCAGTTTAGTGTGCGGCAGGATGGCTTAGTTGATAGAGAATCAGATTCTGAAGCAGACATGCCCAGTTTCGAGACCAGTCTGCGGCAAATTCTGGCCAGTACATGATAAGTTTCCAATAAAGACGAAACCGATCCACTGGATGAATTGCATTATCTACACTATACAATTGTTAATTTATACTGACATATGTAAGTAATTAATGGGTCAGGTGTTTATATCAAGACCGCAACCTTGATTATAACAGATGTTATCACCATCTCGCGTAAGCAATGTTCGTTTAAATATATAAATGTTCATTTCAATACCACTTCCTCATGTAGTGTGGTGTCCGCTCAGTAATGACGGATTCGGGATGGTTAGTTGGAACTTTGGGAATAAATGAATGCCATATGAGCTACACCTAAAGGAAAAAAAGACTAACCAAGTTAGATCAGTCAGTATATAACTGCAAATTGTGTGCAGTGCAGTGTGCGGCAGGATGGCTCAGTGGTTAGAGCACAAGATTCCGCAGCAGACGTGACCAGGTTCAAGTTCTGTCCGCGGCAAATTCTGGCCAGTACATGATGAGATTCCAATAAGGACGAAACCGGTCCACTGGATGAATTGCCTTTTCTACACTCTACAATTCTTAATTTATACTGACATATGTAAGTAATTAATGGGTCAGGTGTTTATATCAAGACCGCAACCTTGATTATAATAATTGTTATCACCACCCGCGCAACCAATGTTCGTTTAATTATATAAATGTTCATTTCAATACCACTTCCCCATGTAGTGTGGTGTCTGTTCAGTAATGACAGATTGGGCATGGTTAGTTGGAACTTTGGGTCTAAATGGATGCCATATGAGCTCCACCTAAAGGAAAAATAGACTAACCAAGTTACATTAGTTAGTATATAACTGAAAATTGTGTGCAGTGTAGTGTGCGGCAGGATAGCTCAGTGGTTAGAGCACCAGATTCCGAAGCAGACGTGCCCAGGTTCGAGTCCTGTCCGCGGCAAATTCTGGCCAGTACTTGATGAGTTCCCAATAAGGACGAAACCGGTCCACTGGATGAATTGCCTTTTCTACACTTTACAATTCTTAGTTTATACTGATATATGTAAGTAATTAATGGGTCAGGTGTTTATATCAAGACCGCAACCTTGATTATAACAGATTTTATCACCACCTGTGTAAGCAAAGTTCGTTTAAATATATAAATGTTCATTTCAATACCACTTCCCCATGTAGTGTGTTGTCCGCTCAGTAATGACGGATTCGGGATGGTTAGTTGGAACTTTGGGAATAAATGAATGCCATATGAGCTACACCTGCGCACCCGGACTTCGGATACTATAAGTCACATCAGACAATTTTCAATTATCTAACAATTTAAACATTATTGTTAATTTTTCATTCATTTTGAGCCTTTATAGCCTACTAAATGACCTACATTACCAACCAGCCACTACTAATCTTTCCTCTGAAACAGATTTTACAATGTCGGCGTAAGTGCCATTGAAATTAATTTTTATATAATTAAACGACGATAGATAGTTAGTTAGATATTATCACAAATTTGATTATACATGGAAGTTTCTTTATGCAAAATATGCATGGATATATGTAGAAAAAAACAGTTCTTCCAGAAGACCGGATTTGTTCTCATACAGAATTCTCTGAGTACCTTGAAGAAATTCCTGCACAGAGGTAAAAAACATTGGAGCGTTTCCTTTGAGTTGTCACTCTCTAAACACTGATCTATTCTACCTCGCGCTACACAAAGTTTTTATTCATATACTAACTAATTCATTTAGGTATCATTTTATTCAAACGGATTCTATATGGCATCTTCTTCTATTTACCGTTCCACTACCTAATCCCAATATGTCATTAAAGGATGGAAACCACGAAAATATATTAGGGGATTTTCATTTGGAATTTTTAATAAACGAACCGTCATTTTTTGTTCGAATAGCGAAAGCATTTCTTTAAAAAAACGGCTAGCGTATACATGTATATTTTTGAGTATGAATATTAATTTTTATTATGCAGTGCTATGATACGCAACAATATAGCTTTAGATATTAACATTCAATTTTGAAATAATTTGAGGATTGCTGATATGTTCCAAGGAATTGCGTGACTTCATATTTGAAGCCGTACAAATTTGGAAAATATCAGATGAATTAAATATCAATTAAATATTTCTACGAACATGATTATAATCCCGATTTGCAAACCCATGATTTGTGTTGGTTTATCTTTCTGACGTGTATCCAGAACCAGTACACAAGTAGTTTAATGGTATCTATTGAATTTCTAGAAAAATTGCTTGAATATTTTTCTTGACTTAAACATTATTTTTAATATAACTAATATATAAAAATGGCTTAAAAGTAATTCAGTCAGACTGTGTCTTTCCTATAAGTGACTGTACGAATAAACGCCAAATTTGAGTGTTCTGAAAATCATTATTTGTTTGAAAATAATATTTAGAAGTGCCATAGTTGCTGCGTTGATTGTGATTTTAATTAATAACTTCACATTATTTTCCACAAATATCCTCTATAATGCAAAATAAAATGTATTAAATTTTCTTCTTTTAAAATGTTCTCAAAATTTTGTTTTGGTATTAATATCGCGTAAAAAAATTTACATGACATGCAACGATATAGTGTTAGTACTTTTCGCTGTTGCTTTCTCGTTCCTGATTTTGTACCCCTACTACTTATCAATGGTTGCTATTATTACTACCCGAGCATTCAATCAGTCTGTTCCTTTTCAGATGGTTAATATTAGAAGGCCGAAGAAAGGTTTCATGTATATATTACACCAATGTAGCACATAAATATAATTCACTGTTAATCTGGATTGAAGGAGTTGGATGGCAATAATACAGATTTTTTAATGTAAAATTATATCTTAAACACTAATCTCAGTTAGTCTAAATTGAATATATGTTTGTCAGCTGTAAAAATGGTTTTTATGCAAAAATATGATTTAAATGTCATTCACAATTAAGCTAAATTGTCCGTCTTCTAGACGTCAAAAATAAAAGTGATTTAAGTTTATCATAGAAAATTGTTTTATGCTCAATCAGTTATTCGCGTACAAAGGTCTGAATTGCTCAACATTTATGCCATCGATTTAAAACAAATGATACATGGAAAAAGTCATCGTTAAAGGTTATCACTATAAAAAGAATGTAAATCGTTTAAGGACTTCAATGACACAACTCACAAGTGTTAAGATCACCGTTTGTAACGATTCTATCTCAGTACATGATATTAATATATTGTTCTCTGAAGTTCGGATAATCCAAATTGTCAAACTAATAGGAATAAGTTCACTATGACACAATAGTCCACCGCGTGTTTTCTTCGTTCCCAGCGCGGTTCTGTTCTTTTTATAAAAACACTATTAATTACACATAAAATTTCAGTTTAAGAAATATCGGTTAAAACTGCTTGAGACTAGAAAGGATTGTTCCTAAAATCACAGCTAAGGGAAATATTGTTTAAGGACAGAGTTAGAATATTTGACCTTAAAGAGCACAGCGTTTGTAAAAATTGATCTTCGTTGGGTTGTAACACGGAGCCGCGTGTTACATACACCCCCCCGACAATGAAAATTAGTACACCATGAAGGGGGCTAACCTTCCAGGAAGTGTTATTGCTCTGCCGTACCGTGTAATGACTGATTTTGGCTCTGACAACACTGATTCTGGTTCTTCTATATCTCGCGGCGGCGTGACGGCTTCAGTTGGCTCGGTTGTTGATGGGACGTCGGGCGTCAATCCGATGTTAGCAAGACTGTCTGGGGGTGGCGTTCTCGTTTCTTCACCGCCTGATAGGTCTACATCGCGAAACAGCGGGTCATCTGGATCAACGTCGGCTGGGGATAGTCTGTGCTTGGAGACCGCTTCAGCTTTGCCATTAATCTCCAGAATGATGTAATTCTGACGTCGATCTAACACACGATAAGGACCGCGCTTCGGTTTGGCTAAAATCCTGTTATCCATATCGTTGTTGATGAAGAACCATTTGCAGCTATCAAAATCTTTGCGTTTATAGATTGGGCCATGTTGCTGACGTGTAGGACAGATCGGCCGATTCTGAGCGTTATACTGTAGAAAACTGCGAAGTGGAAACAGAAATGTCGGATCGTTCATCGTTAATGCAGTTTCAGAGCGTGATCGGACTAGTTCGCCAGGAAGCCGTAGACATTCGCCAAATACCATTTCAGCGGAGCTACATTTGATCGGCTCACGAGGTCTTGTACGCATTGATAGGAGTACTTTCGGTAGAGCCGCAAGCCAATTTTCTTCTGGGCTAGCCTTGAGCGCCGCTTTCAGTTCTCGGTGTGGTCTTTCAACGAAACCATTTGCTCTCGGGTTGCGAGCCGCGGTCACGGAGTGTTTGACACCGTAGTATTGCAGTAGGGCTGTGAACTCCTCTCCGAGAAATTGTGCGCCACGATCGGTTGTCACTTCAGCTGGAGCACCGAACCGAGCGAACCAATTGAGCTCTAGAGCATAACTGACAGTTTCTTGCTTCATGTCTGGAAGTGGTATGGCCTCATACCATCGAGTGGTGCGGTCCCGTATTGACAGTAGATATCGCATGTTGTTCACGGCAGGTAAGGTTACCAGATCAACGTGTATGTGTGTAAATCGGACTTTGGGCACTTGAATGACTTGTGGCGCCGTTTTGGTGTGTCTCGTCACTTTGCATTTCTGACATTCTAGACATTGTTTTGACCACATCTTGATATCTCGTCGCATGCCAGGCCAAAAATACGTTCTGGATAGAATTTCTACTGATGCTTCGCCAGATGGGTGGCTCAATGAATGGTAGACTTCGAAGATCTTGTGACGGAGTTTTTCAGGTATAAACGGCCGAGGGCCCACGTCAGTTATTTCGCACTGCAGTAGGGTTCCGTCGTAATCAAGTGATTTCAGTCGATTGACATCAAATGTCCGAAGTGATATATCATCTTGCTGAGCTGCTTGCAATTCCTGAATGCTTATAGGTGAAGGATACAGTATTGAGGCACAAAGATCTGCAGGACGGCTTAGGGAGTCTGCGACCACATTTTCTGATCCTTTAACATGAGTGACTTCATAATCATACTCGTGTATTCGTGTAAGTTGCGAGTTGACACGTCGTGAATATAAATATTCTTTCTTTCCTCTCAGCATCGGAAGTAGCGGAAGATGGTCAGTGTAGATCTTGAACTTTCGGCCATCCAGATAGGTATGGAAGTGTAGGATCGACCGGTAGATTGCAAGTAATTCTTTTCCTAACGTATCATATCGCGTCTCGCGAGGTTGTAGTTTTTGCGAATAGAAAGCGATAGGCTGGTGTATTCCATTGATGGATTGTTGAAGTACTGCGCCTATGGCAACGTCGGATGCGTCCGTTATCAATTCAAAAGGTTGAGACCAATCCGGGGAATGTAACATGGTCGCTTTGCATAGGGCCCTTTTGGCATCCTCGTAAGCCTGCATGTCGTCCACGTTGAGCTGAATCGGTTGTGATTTCTTGACGAAACGGCTTTCTGGCACGAGATATTTGTGAAGAGGTGCCAGAATCTTGGCAAGGCAGGGTACAAATCGAGAATAGTAGTTCATCTTGCCCAAGAATCGTCGTAATGCCCGAACGGTGGTTGGAGGCTGTAGATCTTGAATAGCACGAACCTTAGTAGGTACAGGTGTCATGCCTTCTTCGGAAATTTGATGACCAAGGAATTCAATTGATTTCTGTGCAAAGACGCATTTATTGCCATGAAGTCGGAGGCCATAGTCTTCTAGACGTGTGAGCAGGATCTCAATATGTTGTATATGATCGGTCATTGAGTTAGAGAATACCAGGATGTCGTCTAGATATGGAATTACAAATGGTAGACCATCTAGTATTTCGTCCATAACGCGTTGGAATGTTTGCGAGGCATTTTTGAGACCGAATGGCATATAGTGATATTCGTGCGTGCCACCTCCGGTGAATCTGAGTGCAGTATATGCTACTGAGTCTTTGTCCATCGGTACTTGATAGTATGCTTTTACTAAGTCAAGTTTCGAATACACAGCATGACCGATAGCAGATCGGAGTAGGTCGGCCGGATTTGGCAGGATGTACGAATCAGACTGTGTGCAAGAATTGAGAATACGATAATCCCCGCACACTCTGAATGTCTCTGGTTCACTCTTTGGTACTACTACCACAGGCGACGCAAAAGGTGAGCTGGATCGTGTACAGATGCCTTGTTGACGTAGTGTGGCGAATTCTTGCTCGGCAGCCTTATGTTTGTGTGGTGCCAATGGACGTGCTCGTGGAGGATGAGGAAGTGTTTTCGACAGGATGATACGGTGGGCTGTGATAGCCCGCTTCCTCTTGAGGTCGGGCATGAAGGAAATAGGTTTGAAAATTTCTTCATGACGTTTCAGAACCTCGTCCAGTTGTGGTACATGAGGAACTGAAGGAATAAGCTGTATGGATGCGACTGCTTCGGCGCGAGTCGTATGTTTTAACGCTGATGTAAGCAACTGATTGTCTGCAGTGCGTATCTCTCGTGTTCTTGGACGAATGGTCAGGTCGAAGTGTTCGAGAAAATCACGTCCAATGATGTTCCGTGTCGTTTTGGCGATGATGAACGGATAATTGAAACATCTTTTTGAGTTGGAGAACGAGATAGTGTGTACTCGTACCCCAAACGTCGCTATGTTGGAACCATTGGCGCATGTCAGACTGCTGGTGTCGACTGGGTGGGTGGGTTCGAAATAATTGTGGCGTAGTAAGCTCACATCTGATCCAGTGTCTATGAGAAATAATTCGCCAGAGGTTGCGTCACGGATGAGAAAAGATGTTGATAGTGGCAACTGACGACGAGACTGGTTGCTGGCATTTGGGCGTTTGAAGCATGACTTGACTGGAGCCGTCGCTGTAAATACAATAGTTTGATTGCGCTCTACTGCGAAAGCAACGTGCTTCGAGCCATCAGACGTGGAGCGGCCAACAATCTTGGGGTGATCAGCCTCTACTGCCGCCGCGGAGGCTGACCCCACCAGTTTTCCGAGCCTTCTATGGGCGTATCCTCCTGAATTGTTGAGGGTGACCGCGCCCATCTGAACGTCGCGTCTGTGCGCGGGAAGGTGCAGCCGTTTCCGAGGCAGTAACGTGTGGAGTGGCCATAGCTGCGATGATTCGGACACCACTCCGCTGGTAACTGTGGCACTGTGGTTCGGTCTCTCGACGTCGACCTCCTGGCGCTATTCCGGGTCGGTGGACGACGGTGGTCACGCCTGCTCTGGTCGCGTCTGTTTTGGATGGCATCGACTGAGGCCAAATTTGGCCTTACGGTGAGGTTCTCGAGCAGGCTGATGAGGCGTTCATTCGTGACATTTGTTCCGGCTGATGATGTGGTGGGTTGTGATTCGAACATTCTTGGGGTGATGTGGACTTTCTCTTGGGCCGGTAGGCTGTGGTGGTGTTTCTTCCACCACTTGTCTAGACGTGCCGGCAGAACGTCATCTTGTACTTCGAGGGATTCGCGCAAGAACGTGGCCATCTCTTGTAGTGCCGGCGGGAGATTCTGTATGAACAGTCGCATTACGATTTCCTTGGGCAGTTTGAATTCTAAGGCTTTGTGCTCCATTTCCCTAAATAGCTCAGAAGGCGTGCGGCTACCTAGGGACATCTGGCTCATTAATTCTGTAAGCCTGTCTTCTCGATCTGGTGTCAAACGTTGCTTGACGGCGCGTTGCAGGCTCTGCCATGGCTGTGCACATGTGCCCTCAGTGTATTGATGCAGTATATCTTTGAGTCCGTGTCTGAAAGACATTGGGATCGTCTCCCAAGCCCTCAGAAATATTGAGCCCTCGTCTGTTATATTGGACACCTTGGCCAGTAAAGTGACATCGTCGACCCACGCATCAAGGTATTCTGGATCAAATTGACATATTTTATACTGTGTCCATGTGGTGATGCGGTTTGTTGCTGGGCTCACCATCGGGCTTCCTGTATTTCCTGAACTGGCCCTCATCTTAAGTGTATGAGTGTTGTCGAGAACAGATGGCAGTGTAACATCGTCCTCACCCGCCATCGTGCAGCTGTCTTCGAGCATTGTAATCCCGAGAGGGTGTTTTTCTGTGATATGTGTCTTAGAGTTAACTTATCTTGTAGTAGTCATCCAAATTGCTTGAATTTCTTAACTCTAGATATTTGTTAATTCTTTGCTGGCTGTGAGTTCGACGAACCGGGGCACCATAATGTAGGGGTACTTTTCGCTGTTGCTTTCTCGTTCCTGATTTTGTACCCCTACTACTTATCAATGGTTGCTATTATTACTACCCGAGCATTCAATCAGTCTGTTCCTTTTCAGATGGTTAATATTAGAAGGCCGAAGAAAGGTTTCATGTATATATTACACCAATGTAGCACATAAATATAATTCACTGTTAATCTGGATTGAAGGAGTTGGATGGCAATAATACAGATTTTTTAATGTAAAATTATATCTTAAACACTATTCTCAGTTAGTCAAAATTGAATATATGTTTGTCAGCTGTAAAAATGGTTTTTATGCAAAAATATGATTTAAATGTCATTCACAATTAAGCTAAATTGTCCGTCTTCTAGACGTCAAAAATAAAAGTGATTTAAGTTTATCATAGAAAATTGTTTTATGCTCAATCAGTTATTCGCGTACAAAGGTCTGAATTGCTCAACATTTATGCCATCGATTTAAAACAAATGATACATGGAAAAAGTCATCGTTAAAGGTTATCACTATAAAAAGAATGTAAATCGTTTAAGGACTTCAATGACACAACTCACAAGTGTTAAGATCACCGTTTGTAACGATTCTATCTCAGTACATGATATTAATATATTGTTCTCTGAAGTTCGGATAATCCAAATTGTCAAACTAATAGGAATAAGTTCACTATGACCAATAGTCCACCGCGTGTTTTCTTCGTTCCCAGCGCGGTTCTGTTCTTTTTATAAAAACACTATTAATTACACATAAAATTTCAGTTTAAGAAATATCGGTTAAAACTGCTTGAGACTAGAAAGGATTGTTCCTAAAATCACAGCTAAGGGAAATATTGTTTAAGGACAGAGTTAGAATATTTGACCTTAAAGAGCACAGCGTTTGTAAAAATTGATCTTCGTTGGGTTGTAACACGGAGCCGCGTGTTACATTAAAACAAGATTTAATATAAAAAATTTATTACAAAGTTGTGCGGTCACTGCCTCACTGAATAACACAGAGAACAGAACAGAATCGACAACCTTGAAATCAATTATCCATGTTAATTACCTCAAGTAAATTTGAGATCCTCCCCGTAAGTACAATTAAGAATTTTTATTTGATGTGAACTTAAAAACTTTATTATCGAAATTTAGCAAGTGTACTGATTTCAACTCTAGTAGCCAATACAAGCGCCATAGACGCCAAGTCAGATTCAGTCTTAGTGTGTCTATAGGAGTCTGATAAGATAGTTTTCTCTTCCATATCTGTTAAGTTCATGCCTAAAATACCTTGAACAAAATTATCAGTGTCCTCAAATTTAAGATTAGCCTCCATGTTAATCACACTTAAATATATGTCCGATTAATCTGGTAATAAGCGAAAGGATTGTGTACTTCTTACGCAACACTGCATTCGAGTATATAACCTGGAAAGAGTATGAAAAATTGCTTGTTCCTAAACGATCTCTAATATGCACAAATAGAAAACGCAAATTCGATTTGAAAGATTTCATTGTCAAGTTCAAGATTTGTAAAACCGAACTGAGAAACAAAATAGCAAAGGAAGGTTGCTATAGAACACCACGCCAGAACAGTCACAGGATACAAAAAACTCGAATTACGCACAATTCAAAAGTATATATATTGAAAAGTATTTAAACAAAGAACTTCCAAGAAATTAAACGAATATTTTCTTTTTTAATAATATTCGTTTAAATCAGACTCGGTATTTTATTATTCCTTTTATTTTTTTAATTTTAATTATTCCTTTAATTTTTTCGGATAAAATATCTTCCTGGTACACGAGTCATAATCACGCGGCAAAGCGAATCACGAAACTCATAATCTCAAGAAGACTGAATTATTTGTTTACAGCAATCACTGAGTTACGTTAGTTTGCTCCATAGACATTGCTTAGCAATAACTTAGTAGACAGTGTTTACAGATAAAACGTTACTTGTAACTGTTTACTTAGTAACTAATTTTTTAAATATTTTTTAAACAAATCATTGTTTATGAAACCAGCGATAACTGTAAAATAAGAATTGATTCATTTACAAGTTAGTTTATATCCACACAATAATTAAAACGGTCTTATTTAAGTTATCAACATTTATATGTTTTTGTTACCCGCAGGTAGTAATAATTGAAAGTACGTACTTCCCATCTATACGACTCTTGTTAACAACCAATAATTTATTTGAAATTCTTGATTTTATTTAAATTGCCGCTCAAGGAAATTAGCAATTGTTTGAACGGGGATTTGTTAGAAAAGTGCGGAATATTTAATGTAATGTTTTCCATCGTGGGCTCTTAATATGTCAAATGCAGATGTATTTCATATTGACATGCCTGATGAGGCGAATTTTGATGAGGATGAGGTGTTAATGGATACTCCAAATACAAATGCTAATGTAATCCAGGTGAATATTTCTTCCATCTGATTTTTATTTTTACGCATCTAATGAATCTGGATGTTTTATCAAAGTTTTTCCCGTTATTTTATAGGAGGATTTTCTTGAGCATGGACCACTGAGGCCTGAACAGTTAGTTGATTTTATTTATTAATAAAAGACTTAATAACAATGTTGAGACTGTGGAAATTTGCGAAGCTACTGTCAATCCCGGTCAACCAAAAGTAAAGTCTGAAGACTTTGGATTATTAAAAGTTCTTGGCAAAGGAGGATATGGAAAAGTATGATTTTATGAAGGATAAGTTTAGGTCTTTCTCGTAAGAAAACATTCCGGTGTTGATTGTGGGAAAATTTTTGCTATGAAGGTACTATCGAAGGCGTCCATTGTGCGCAACTCTAAAGACACTGCACACACTAAAAGTGAACGTAATATCTTGGAGATAATTAAGGTAAGCCTAATTATAATACAAGTATTCAGCACCCTTTCCTAGTTCAACTGCATTATGCTTTTCAAACTCCTGGATGTCTATATCTCGTTCTGGAGTTTCTCGCTGGTGGTGAACTTTTTATGCAATTGGAACGCGAAGGTGTCTTGGTTGAAGAGCATGCCAGATTTTATTTGTCGGAAATAACTTTGGCTCTTGAACACCTCCATTCAATGGGAATTATATATCGGGATCTCAAAGCCGAAAATGTTCTTTTGGATCACGAAGGTCATGTAAAATTGACCGATTTTGGATTATCAAAAGAGCGACTACAAGAAAATGGCATGACTCATACATTTTGTGGTACTATTGATTATATGTAAGTATAATATTGTATTTTATGGATTTATTATGTGACTTTAGTTTAAAGTATAATTTTAAATCATCCATGTTATCTGTCGCTTCCATTTTGTTTGTTTCTCTATTTTTGTAGCAATGCAATGTTTGACCAATTATCGATTATATCATGTTTTTAAATAAAATAGTTTAAGGACTTTTCTTATTGTTGTTACCGGTAGCCTTCAATTGATTAATCCGCACAAGTTTAACAAATGAAACTAATTATTATTGTATTCCCAACAGCCCATCCACAAATGGTATAGATGTCAGTTACGTAATATTTATGCGCTTGTAAATTAAATTGAGACAAATGTATAAAAGTATAACTTTATTGAAAAAAGTATGTACGTTGTTTTTAGAACGGTCATTTTATTTTCGCCCGATCTTAACTCTATTGTAGCATATTTACTTAGTCACTTTTTTTGACGTAATGTTCATTAGTCAAATTATACATCACATGACAAGCGGGAAACGCACATACAGACACAACGAATTCTCCAGATTATATCTAAATCATGTACTTAGCTGAGGTTGTGGCATGCAGTAGTCTCTGCTCGCCTAATTGCTTGGGGAGCTTTTGGAAATCATGATTTGGAATGCAATTCTAAATTAGAAATGTGTTCAGCTATTGCGGAAACGTTCTCCCATTCCAGCTTTGTTTTATACAAATGTTTTTGAATTTATTTTGTTTATTGACTACCTCGGTCTACATAGCGCACTGCGCAGGTATGCCATTTCTATCTATAGAAAAATGTGTATTTAACTTAAGTATGAACGATAAGATTCTTACAATTGAACATTGTGTATGTTTGAAAATATCATATTTGCTCAGTATACTAGACCGGGCTAGATTATTACTTACGGGAGCGAAAGTTTCTGCAATTATTCCATGCATTGATTATAAAAATATGACTCCTGTACAGGCGGATTCATAGGTGTTCTTAAAAGCAGAAAAAGGAATAGGATTGTGCACAACCATTGTTTGCAGTATCCGTCATCATCGGTTGAATAAACAAACGGGATTCGTACATAATTTGATTATAAACTGATGAATGGATGAATCAGCATGTCCGTTGATCGCCTTCTGATTTTTGTTTTATAGTATTTGGAGTTAATCGAATTTTATTCCTCATGGTTTACAAATTTTAAATGTATAGGATACCAGATATTACAGTCGAATTGAATTCTGCTTTATAATACATTTCTTCCACCATTTACGACTTACTTTTCTATTTGAATTACTAAAAGTAGTCTTATTGTAAGTTTTTATTCGTGTACATTTTGATTGCACATGCTTTATTTTACATTGACATTGTCGGCGTTATGCAATCCGGGTAATTTCACAGAATAAATAATCCTTATTCCTTTTTGTAGCTTACTCTTTTTAATTTCATTGCGAGATAGTTTTTACGCCAAGTAATTAAAAATATGACTAGTCAAAATTTTAATTTACTGTATTAAACGTCATAATGGCGCTGGTGTTTTTAAGATTTTATACGGGGTTCATATCATGTACCGCCCCCACAACAGTTGAAAATGAAATATGCTGAAGAAAGGTGTAGTTTATTTCTTAATGGAAGATGATTCAAGGTGCAAATACCGTCAATGTTAATCGGCTGAATAACTTTGATACTATTTTTGTAGATGTACATGACGATTTCATTTTTTTAATGCAGTTCAGATTGATATGTGAAAGTTCGTAAAACTAAGATTTTCTTGGCTTTTCACCTACATATCTTGAACAAAAAATCGGCAATGAACTCGATTTAAGTTGAACATGGTATGGAATTCCAATTGGATTGCGATATTCTGTCATCAAAATTTGTCTTATTTTGCTATGCTTTCTTAAGAGAACTGTTTTCTTATTTTAACGTATAAAATGTTTTCGGTGTGATCCTCGTAACTAAGTTTGCCTTCTTACTCTGATGCTGTCACTGGAATGTCTAAACGAGCAAATTATCGTGACTTGTTTTCCTGTATTTTATGGCTGATTAAAATAATATTATTGGTTTTTATTTCAGGTACCCAAGTAATAAATTTTCTATTACCACAAAAATTTCCTTATAAACTATCAACAAAGATAATAAGCCTTTAAAATGAAATATGCCTAGAATGTCTTTAATGGAATAACCGATGTCAAAACAAGTCTTAGGCTACTCTATACGACGCTTACACTAGGACAACATATCTGGAGGGTTAGGCGAAATTCCATACATTTTCTTCCGTGGGACTCGCATCATCATACACAGCAACACAAAAGTCATCGGTAATTAATGATTTTCTGCAATAAAATCGTAAGACGAATAAAACACAGAAAAATTTCAATTTTTAATAATGACAACTAATAATTTAGACACTAATCAGTAAAGAAGAAGGACTTGTGAGATCGACGATTTAGTTACTATGAGTATATTTACCTACATAACACAAAGATGTGAAGAAAACTAGACCTGTACACAACACCATTATGGCCATGTAAACTTTAAGGCAAGGCAACATCGGTAATACAGCTTCCTTGTGGTTTTCACTCGCTTCATACTACGAAAATTTGGACAAACAAGACCATCACCTCACCTTTGTTTTTGTTGTCAATTTTACATTAAAAGCCAACCTCGCCTACTGGGCAATCGAACTTTAGTCGTACGTAAATCTGACCAAACCAATTTAATTGTCGGTGCCCAAATTACTTTTAAACTAGGAGCTTTGATTGATGATTCCCTAAGTATTGGCTTCTGTGTCCCATATTCAATGTTGATAACATACACGGGCTGTGTTCCTCAAACAATGATAGTGTCATGTCTAAACTAGCATTAATTATGCTTTATAATTTTTATATATGGGTTAGGCATAAATATATTTCACTATGCTAATGGCCGATGCTTGTATTACACATTTAAAATGTATGTCATTTTGACTAACTTTTCAGAATTTAATTAGTTTGATATCTGCAACTCCTTATTTAAAAGAAACTTTCGACATCTGAAATATCCTTGCTTTCATTTTTTACTTAACATATTCATCATGATATTTAGTTGTATCTAGCTTGCCTTACTTACGGGTTTAATTTGAACTTTTTGTAACGATGATCTGTTATGATTAATTTGGAGGCAAGGGTTTTATTTGCTTTTATTTAAATTAATATTTCATTTTACTAGGGCACCTGAAATCCTTAAGCGTGAAGGCCACGGTAAAGAAGTTGATTGGTGGAGTCTCGGTACTCTGCTATACGACATGTTATCTGGCGGGGTTTGTTATCATTCTTATTAATTCTTAAATTTATTTTATTTCAACATTTTGAATGCTAAATGTTTAGTTTTGTCATGTTTAATTTATATTTTGAAAATAGCCTATTTAAAATATCCTATCGAAATTATTACATCTATTAAATCGGCATAGATTTTCTGCCTCGTGAGGGCGCCGATGTCGTTAATGACAAAAATTTAAAATTACATTGAAATGAACAGGAAAAAATTTATGCAAGTTCAAAAACAAATCCGTCTAAATGATTAGATGTGTTCCAGTTGTGTCCAGCTACAAACTCTTCTGATTAAACGAATATTGGTTGTGCGGGCGGTGATAATTTAGTCAAGGCTACGATCTTGATATAGACAACTGACCCATTACATTTATGCCTTTTCCAGTATAAACCAAACATTGCAGTGTTGACAAGGCAATTCATATAGTAGATCAGTATTTCTCTTGCTAGGAACTCCTCACGTACTGTCCAGAACTGGTCGCGAGCATGGCTTGCGCTTTTGCAAGTCTACTTCGGAATCTGGTGCTCTAACCACTGAGCCATCCTGCCGCACAGAGAATTGTGTAGCTTGCTGCAGGGCGTCCCAGTGGGTAGGGTCCCAGATTCCGAAGCAGACATACCTTAGTTCGAACCCTATCCGCGATAAATTATGGACAGTACGCAATGAGATACCATTTAGAACAAAACCGGTTGTTCTGAATCACAGTAACCAGCACAGCAAACGGGCAGAGTGAGTCGACAAGTCAGAAGAAAGAGTTGCCTAAAATATTAGGCTTTATTCATCATATAATGCAGATATACATGCTAAAAGACAAAGCAAAACATGTTAGTATACGAACGGTGTGAATATAAATGTGTGTACAAATAAACAATCATATCATTCTCCTCCACTGCGATTTGTAGCGTAGCGTCAGAGTCGGAACAAGACTGTTATAGTAACAATTCAAAGAGGATTGAGAAAACATAGTATTTAAACATTTCCACTTCGTAAGTTATAAGGATGAACACGTTGTTGTTGATTGATAAGGTTTTCGAGATTCTCTGATAGGTCACGAGCATTTGAGTTATCCGTAGATTCACCATTTGCCTTAACATTATCAATATCGGTATCGTCATTATAGGAGGTTTGTTCATCAGCAACAACCGGTTCATTTTCACAGAGTCCCATATTAGTTCCAGCTTCATTCATCAGTGCATCGGAGCCTTTCGGGACTAATTGACGGATAGATACTGTATCTTCTCTTCCATCAGAAAAACGAACATGCGCATAGTTAGGATTGCAATGAATTAGTTCAACTTCTTCCACAGAGGGGTCATATTTAGAAACTCTAGCATTCTTCTTGAGTAAAACTTTGCCAGGAACAGTAAGCCAGGTTGGGAGTGTGGTACCAAAAGTCGACCTTCTATTGTGTCGAAAAAGACGCTCGTGAGGGGTTTCGTTGGTAGATGTGCACAATAATGAACGGATTGAATGTAATGCGTCCAGCAGCACGCATTCCCAGTTTTCAACTGAAAGCCTTTTTGATCTGAGAGCGAGAAGGATCGATTTCCATAAGGTACCATTCATTCTTTCTACCTGTCCATTTCCTTTGGGATTATAAGGAGTCGTTCTACTCGAAGCTATACCTTTTTCCCGAAGAAAATTTTGTACCTCGGTCGACATGAAGGAAGAACCTCTGTCTGAATGAATGTACGAAGGCATCCCAAAAATTGCGAATATTTGACACAGGTGAAGTATGACGGTGTGACTGCTAAGGTCAGGACAAGCAAATGCAAAGGGAAATCGAGAATATTCATCGATGACCGTCAGTAGATAACGATTACGAGTTGATGAAGGAAGAGGTCCTTTAAAATCGATAGATAACCGCTCAAACGGTTGGGTAGCTTTGATTAATTGGCCTTGAATTGCCGAAGGAAATCTGGGCTTGATTTCAGAACACACTTCACAACTCAAGGTCATTTTTCGAATTTCATCAATAGAATATGGTAAATTACGAGATTTCACAAAGTGGAGCATACGAGAAATTCCAGGATGACAAAGAGAATCATGTATTTGTTTTAAATCCAGTCCATTTAGAAGCGCACCACAACAGGATCGACTTAGTGCATCTGCTGCTTTGTTATCTTTTCCGGGTCTATAGACAACATCGAAGCTGTAAGGTGATAATTCCATTTTCCAGCGCAAAATTTTATCGTTCTTCACTCTTCCTCGATTTTGATTGCCAAAAATAAAGGAAACAGATCTTTGAACAGTGACAAGTTTGAAATGATTACCCAAAAGTAAATGCCTCCATTTTCGAATAGCTTCAACCACGCATAGTCTTCTTTTTCAACAGCTGAGTGATGTTTTTCAGATGGCGTCAATGTCCGAGAGAAAAACGCCACGGGTCTTCCATCTTGGTTCAAAGTGGCAGCAATAGCTACGTCCGAAGCATCAGTTTCGACGACAAAAGAAATATCACAACGAATAGAAGCTAGAGTTGCTAGGGCTAATTCTTTTTTAAGATCATCGAAATTTTGTTTCACAGAGACGGGCAAAGGAAAAGTTCGATTATGAACGAGTGAGTGAATTTTATCGGAGAAGTTGGAGATCCACGGCGAATAATAAGCGAAAAATCCCACAATTCTTTGTTGCGATTTCACATTCGACGGTGGTGGGAGATCTTGTAAAGGCTTTAATCGGTCAGGATCAGGTTAATTTTTCCATTCGATATTTGAAAACCAAGGAGAATAATTTCTTTAGCTGCGAAAATGTTCTGATTCATTTAAGGTCAATCCATATTTTTTAGCGGCATTAAGAAATTTGTTGAGATTTGTTTCGTGTTCAAGCGTATCTCTCCCGCAAACTGTCACATTGTCCACATAGACAAATGTATCTGTGAGATGTTCCTGTGCGATTATATGATCCATAGTTCTTTGGAAACATGAGACACCATTCGTCACTCCGAAGGGAATGCGACGGAATTGAAACAAGCGTCCACACGCTTCGAAAGCAGTAAATACCTTTTCATGTTCTTGGATAGGTATTTGGTGGTAAGCGCTTTTGAGATCCAAAGTGCTGATTATATGATATTTTGAAATGGTTTCAGCCATTTGGTCTATTTTTGGCAAAGGATATGCGTCTAAGAGTGTGAATTTGTTGATCGTTTGGCTGTAGTCCCCAACCATACGTTTCTTGTGATTCTCATTCGATACCACGAGAACTTGTGCTCTCCACGGGGATGTTGAAGGTTCGATAATGCCATCAGAAACTAATCTGTTTATTTCATCCCGGATAAATATTTCATCCATTCGATTGTACCTTCTTGATTTCGTAGCAATAGGCCTCCAGTTAGCAGTTAAATGGTGGAAAAGAGGCGGGGACGTAACAGATGCAGGTTTCAGTAAACAGACGGTGAATGACGATTTATGACCACCAAAAGAGATATTTACACTTTTATGCAATCCAAGGAAGTCATGACCGAGGAGTACGTCAGTACAAAGATCAGAAAGTATAGATAGCTTGATATTTTTATAAACACATGATTTGTATAGAATCGACACAAAACAATGGCCTTTGGTATGACTCGATAATGAGCTAGACGCCATGGTTATTGTTTCTTGAGAGGAGTGAATTTTCCAATTATTTTTCAAAACGAAGGCTTCTGAAACATAACTACAGGAACTGCCTGTATCAACGAGAGCATGACAATTTATGTTATTGACTTCTAGATTTATTACACATTTGGTGAGACAATCAGGGGCAGCAGCTAATACAGTTGCAGATATGGTAGGGTGAAGCGTCGAAACCACTGGGCGGTGATTCTTAGAGCGACATACCTTTTGAAAATGTCCTTTGTTTCCACAACTTTTACAGAAGGCGTTTCTGGCCGGACATTTCCATCTTAAATGATAATCGTACCCACAAAAGTCACATTTTTGTTTAACAGCAGCAACAAGATTATCTGTAGATTTATCGGAGGTTGATGAAGGACAGAGTGGCTGAACCGTTGCAGTGTGTGCAGAATTCAAACAGTTTTGATATGATAATGATTGCTTTTCCGCCATTTCGAGACCACGTGCTTGATCAAAAGCCGCTTGAAAATTAAGTGAGTTGTGTTCTAAGAGACGTTGTCTGATTGAATTGGACTGGATTCCATTAATGAAGGCATCGCGCAGAGCATCGTCTCGATTTTCCTCGGCCGTAGTTGGTTTGAAATTGCATTCCCTAGCTAACGATTTCAGAATCTGAACAAATTGATCCAATGTTTGTCCATTTTCTTGTTTAGTAGTCGCGAGTATATGACGAACAAAGACTTCATTTTTCGGTCTGACATAGAGATTCATTAGAGTTTTGATAGCATGATCATATGTATCACAGTCAACGATGTGTTCATATACGTTAGGAGAGACGTAGGAAATAAGAGTGTCTAATTTATCCGGATTCATGGATTCGACTGATTTTAGGAGGCCACAGAATGTACGATACCAATGATTCCATTGTTTTGCTGCATCTGGTGCACTAGGTTCAACATCAAATCTTTCTGGTCTGAGTAGGCGTTCCATGATTGGGTTATATGATGAATAAATTGTTCTGAATCACAGTAACAAGCACAGCAAACGGGCAGAGTGAGTCGACAAGTCAGAAGAAAGAGTTGCCTAAAATATTAGGCTTTATTCATCATATAATGCAGATATACATGCTAAAAGACAAAGCAAAACATGTTAGTATACGAACGGTGTGAATATAAATGTGTGTACAAATAAACAATCATATCAAGGTGTCTACTGGCTGAATTGTCTTTTCAACAATATATAATGCTTATGCTATACTGACAAATGTATGTACACAATGGGCCAGATGTTCATACCAAGATCGAAACCTTGATTACAGTAACTCTCCTGATATCGGTTTTCCTTGTAATGCAATATAGCTGATTGCTGCTGTTATCCAAAGATCGATTCTTGTAATTTGCATTCTGGAGTTATACCGTCGGCATCAGTAGTCTATCGTGTCTTTTTCTACTTTACTCTATAGATTTTAATTCGTCGGTCCTCTTATGTTTCGGAAAATTTAGTGATGACCAGAGATATTTCTCACAGACTCAACAAACTTTTCGTTCTTGATTTGGTTTTTATCATTGTCAGGTATGTGGTAGTTGGCATTAATAAAGATTAAAGATTAAGAGGCAACCAGTTATTCCAGATTGCTTTTCGATGCATTACCTACCTCTTACCTAGTTGTCGAACGCAAATTTCTTTTGTTTGTATACTATTTGTGAAAGTCAATTAAAATTTCTATTTAGTAATCTACCGAAGTCACGTTCCATAAGCATCAAAAGGAGAGTTAATTGAGTGAAAATATGAAAATCTGACACAAAACAGGATCCGTTGATGGGACACGTTTAATTCTGCTATACTGAAGCCCACTGTACAGGAGACCTATGTAGTATTCAACCCGTCTTTATAGCGTATCTTTAGGGTTTTTTTAGAGGTTTAGTTTCTACCACTTCTGTGAGTAACCTCATAGTAACAGTTAAATACTGTTTGTTGCGGAGAGCTAATATATATGCTCATAGTAACTAGGTACTCTTTCTCTCTCTCTTAGATCTCATTCATAATTTTTATCTAAATTGTCAATATATATATGCACACACACACACACACACACATATATATATATATATATATATATATAGTATATGGCAGAACAACATTGGTCACTTTTGACTTTTGTATGATTGTGCATAATGATGACGACGATGAATTTACTGTTGGTCTCTTCAACGAAGCTTCATCATGTTGATACCTAACGAGCGGCTATTGGGTTTATCGGTGAATATGCAATACTATTGCCTTCTTTCGTGTTTGTGATTCCTTCCTTTCCTCGATGAAATCTCACCACTTCTGAGCGGTTGGATTATTATATTCATCCGCTGTGTACATTAATACAGATCACCAGGGTTGTGTTGGTGTTCTCCACGCAGATTTATTACTTAGCGAACGGTTATTCGCTTCACCACCGCGTAAAATTGACCAATGATAATCACTGAGGTGGTGCTGAATTTCATCCAAATGGAATGAACATGTCTGTGTTATTATTTTGCATAGGAATGATTAATTATATTGTGGTAACGAAAAACTATCCCATATTTGTGCTGCAAAATACCGTCGTTACTATTTCCATAATTTATTAATTCATGATAATTTAACGCGTTTTTCATGAAAAATTTGCCTACGTTCAAGTAAACTGTCATTATTTTTATGATAATAAATTTAGCCTCCCTTTGCGGCCGAGGATAAGAATACTACAATCAGAAATGTAAGTATAAGTAAATTATTTAAAATTATAGTTTCTTTATCATATATATATATATATTTCTTGTGGTTAATTAAGTTGTGAAGAGCTGACATGCATGTATGTATTAAGTATGGCGCATTTCATAAAAAGGTATTTCAGATTGGGAAAATATATCAAATTTAGCATGGACGATAACACATATACCAAGCCTGTAAAGGGTACAAACAATGGTTATAGTGTCAGTTCCTGATAAAAACACTGGTTGCTGAAAAGATTCGTGTTACTAACAGGCTTGGTAGATATATTATATACAGGGAGTTGGCTTTGAAATCGCATTGCCGAAAACTTTGTATGAAGTTAGCTTCCTTACTGCAGATTTACAAATTCGTATAGGAGATAGTGCAGTCCTATTTTCTTGCATTCCTCAGTAAAATATATAGGGGGTACAGGGCGTAATACCGGCTCCTACTGATGAGACGCAGTAAGCACATGTACACGAAGTTATACGTTCCAGTCATGTTGTCTTTGGTTTTTCCTTCTGATCTTATTCGACATAATTTGATACTATGTGGTCAACACCTAATACCAAATCGCAAAGACTATTGGGAGTTCACCGTCTACATAAGGGTAGGAATCGCTCTCTGTCGATAATATTATAGCTTCTTTAATCAGGCTGCATTTTGATTCCCATAGAATTACTTCTCATTGAAACAGTTTTGGTGACCACTCAGTTCAATCGCCTGAGCCATCTAAATTTATTTGTTCTCATCAAACAACTTATTGTGTCTGCTACGCATCGGCATAGCAGTTAAAATAGACTACATGTGTTGTTCCTCGGATAAACAGTTCCTATGGTTTCTGAGGTACTATGATAAATAAAATCTGGCAAAAACTTCGAAAGATTACTAATTTTATTATTTCATCGCAATAATTAAAAAAGAAACGATCTATTTTTAGGTAATATTGATTTATAGTGTAGGCCTTGAGTACTATATGTGAACTTGCATTTTTTTCATAGATAATGTTGACATAACATGAACATTGATTCTATTTTTTACATTTCGAACCAGTATGGTGCAGAACAACGTCATTGATAGGGTTTGTATATATGTACTAAAAGAATTCTTTTGAAAAGTTTTGCATTGCAACGTTTCAGAATCACTATTTTTTCCGAAAATACTATCAATGTTGTGTGCAATTGAATCTTTGGACGATAAAAATATATTTTTTATTGTTGCAGGTTCTCCGTGGAGAATTGACATTGATGCACTATTTCAGTTCGGAGGCTTGTTCTTTACTGAAAGGGGTAAGTTTTCTTTTCGAATTGGTATCTATGGCTCATGACCATTTGAGTTTTTATGAGAAACTTGCATGTACTGTTTTACTTGTACCAAATTCCCAAGAAACTCCATGAAATGGAGCCGGCTTATCCTCTAAAAGGAGTCAGCCGCAGTAAAGTAAAGTAAAGTAAGTAAAGTTAGAATGTTTGCAGGATCGTCCTTCCGTTTTTCTCATTTACTCACGTTGAATATCATTTGACTTTTTGCAAAAAAGTTAGAGCTAAATTAGAAATAGACCAATAAAATATGATGCTTTATTACCGCATTTATCTAAAGTTTTCAATGTTTCCAATTCATAATAGAGAATATCTATCCGAAATTTTACATCTTAAATCTTTCGAAGCATTTATTAAGACTCATTTGAATCAAGTTAATATGTATGCCTTAAATATTATTTCCTGAGTTATTATTTGATATATAAAAGTTTAAATTTGAATTTTTAAATAATTAGTGTATTTAAGCATTAATTTATTATAAAGCGGGTATATACAACACGTTTTAAATGCTTTATTTCCTGATATGCCGTATGGTAAATTTGTTGAAAGAATGACGGATTAAGTTTGATTAAATAAACATTACACAATAAAAAACATAAAACTGCAGACGAACGTGTTGAGGCCTTCGCACACGAACAAAATATTCACCTGTTTATAATTAAACGAGCTTTGGTTACACCGACGGTAATAAAAACTATTTTAATCAAGGTTGCGATTTTGATATTAACACCAATCCCATTATACATATACTTTTGTTATTGAAAACTAAAGATTGTGTAATGTAAAAAGGCATTTCATTTAATAGACCGGTATCGTCTTTGCAGGGAGATCTTCACGTACTGTCCGAAGTTGCCGTTGGCAGTGCTCGTACCCGGGCACGTCTGTTCGGAATCTCTTGATCTAACCACCGAGCCACCCGCCGTTAGGAAGATTTGTGCTTTCCTGAGTCCAAATAGTTATAGTGTCTGGTTGCTAAGTGGTTAGATCAAGAGATTCAGAAGCAGATGTACCAAGTTTCGATCCCTGTCCGCGGCAAATTTTGGACAGTACGTGATGAGTTCCCAATAAGGACGAAACCAGTCTACTGAATGATCTACACAATACAACACTTAGTTCATACGGACGGATTTTTGTTCATAATGTACACAACCTTTATTAAAGTAAATCATGCACTAACTTGTTTTTTTAGTTTAGCTTAGGATTAAGGTTGTTCTGTACAACATCCTCAGCTAAGAGTGATTACTTTTTGTTTTTGGCTAACCACAGTTTATAAAAATCATATTCCGAATGCGGCGTATTTCCTATGGTTAACAATGATCCTGTGTATTAATTTCTCTTCCTTAAATCTCTATCTTGAATCTGTGGGCTATCCTTCAAATCAGAGGACCGCAACGTTGGTTAAAAACTTGCGATACCAATGCTTGCCAGTTTATGATTTTTTTGATGAGCCTCATTTATTGATCTTATGTTATTCTGTTAATGTCCTGGCAAACTGGGTCCATTGTCCACCATGAATAATTTGCTATACTAAATTCCAAATTGTAGACTCAGCAAGTATAAACTCCTGTGAAAACTCGTATTTAACTTTATCAGTTGAGTTATTCGGTAATGTGAATTGCCAGAAAATCTTTATCACTTTTAGGTCGCTGTTCTAGAGTTTTAATGATTGAATGTTGTCATACGCGTGCATTCTATTTATTACCCGTCTCCTTTCATTTGATCCTCTTGAATTTTTGCTATCTTTCAGGTGTTTGCCGAGAATATCCTCCCAAGAAACTTTCTCCTTCCGTTCGTATATAATTACTTTATGCTCGCAAAAATGGGATATTAGGCTTTATAAAGGGGATTTAGGAGAATAGTTCGATTCCATACTCCTTCAAGGATCAGATATGATTAATTGCATCTACAACAAACACGAATCTAAAAGAATTAAATAGAGAATTTTCTGCCACTTAAAATATTTGATAATTATGTTTGAGCTGTATTCTGAGTGGTTCACAATCTTTCGATAAAAGGTTTACCACACAGTTTTCCCACCTAATCTCGAAATCAGCATATTTTGGTTGTAAATAGATCGGAGGTTGCCTGCAGTTGCTCAAATTATTTCGAATATTACACAAAATGTTTATGTAAAATATGTACTAAAATTTAAGGTACGAAATTGCAATAACTTATTGCTTCGTGGAGATGATTTCAGAAAAGAAACTAACATCATATGGTTGATATCGTTAAAATTAATCTTTGAGCGTAACTGTTTTAGTTGTACGAAACGGGCTTCCTCGTAAATCGAAAGATAACCTTTAAACATATTTTGAACTAGACTCTAGTGCTCTAGGTCGGCACACTGCTGCGAGCAATTACGTATCATAGCCACTAAATTCAGCTAGTGTAACTGATGGTAGTCTTGCTAAGTTGTTCGACGACTAGTTAAATACAGTTGTATTGGTTTTTTACTTCACGCTTGCAATCTTAGTTTTGAGAGCTGTCACCAAATCCCACGCAAAGGGTGATTGTTTAATGGCACATAACATTGGTTAAGACCAGAGCCGAAGCCGAGTCCATCCCAAGTCTAATTTTTGTCTGTATAGTTGGTCATTAATGATGAATTGATTATTTGACACACTGAAAACCTCCATGATATACTGGTATTAGATAAATAGTTCCCTTTAAGGGGATAATAATAATGGTCTAATATCAAGTTATCAAGATATTTTATTCTGTTTGTGTACTTTTTTGACATTCTGCATTTAATGTTATCTTCAATTTGAATTGTACCAGTGGTAAATCATATGCAGACAGATACCTTAGAAGTTTAAATTCAAACTTGTCAGAGAAAAATATTGTTAATGCTGCATGTTAATATATACATATTTATGTTAGCACAATAAGAATAATGTGATTATTATGTACATCGATTACGCTTAAAGGTTCTTAAGTCCATTTTGGTAAATCAATACATCTTTTCTGCGACGTTATTTAATTACGCCTTCACTAGGTTTTCACATTATTAATTTTATTCATTAAAATAGTAATGTAGTTTGCGGTGCATCATTATAGTTATTTAGATAGAAAATAAATATATTTTTTGTAATCGGTCATGTGTATTAATACTACTTTAGGTTTCACTTAATGGTTTTTGATTTCCTTGTTCTAAATTTGGTTGTTCTATGCTGTCGAAAATGTGCTCTAAAAAGTGCAACGTTAGTTTTTTACCAATAAGTTATCGCCGCCTAAATTATTAATGGCCCTGATAATCTGCTGCGCATTCTGGTTTACCATTGTTATGACAATTTGTTGAGCGGGTTTTCATTTATTTCGTATTATTTGAGGCTGTTTAATGTCTGGGATGAGACGAACGTTCTATTTTTGAAAAATAATCGTTATTCGTGTCATAAATGTTGTGGTGAATCTTGAAGTTAACTGAATTTGTGAAGCACTGAGTTAGTTTTAACTACGATTTATCAATGTCAACGGAACAAGATCAAGTGTGCCATATGCAAAAGCAGTTTCGACTACTTAAGCAAATTTTGGCTACTGGCGCCTGAGTTTTTATGATATCTAATTGAAGAAAAAATCAATACAAACATGGTTCATACGCAGACCATTACTACGAAATTTAAATAGTCTATACCTCGTCGTCCGGTTCTCCGCATGAGAAAAATTGCTTTACCTGATGAGTCGTCCTAGGTGAGTACGCGAAATCAGACTACTACAGGCACCACTATTCCTTTCTTAATGTATAAGAAAACGCTCAGGTAGGTACTACGAAAATAATTTGTTCACTGGACCAAATGTTGGATTTTTCAAATTTAAAAATTGTCAAAAATTTACAATTCATTTAATCTAAGTTAGGTCTTCAGTGAATACAAGAAGCTATAATGCATACATTCGATATATAAGAAACTAAAATTTTGTCTAATATATGATCCTACAAGTATTATATCATTGTGTGCATCATATTTTGCTATGTGGAGTCGATTTACAAAAAGCGTTTGTTCCAAATTATTCGCGAAAATTAAACTATAAATGATAGTGAGAACAATTTAATAACCGGTAAAATAATTTGACACTATAGGTGGGCTGAGCACTTCAAAGATCAACTTTCTTGGACGCCTGGCTTCAAGATAGACATTCGTAATTTTTGTGATAACCATCGTGGTATAAGCTTGACTGCAGACGTGCCCAGGTAATTGTCTTCGATTATCCTAAATCGTCTTAGCCCTACACGTGAATCACAGGACGGGGTTGTATAGATATTAATTTTACGTTAAGGCAACGTCATGAACAGCGCCGTCCAAAATGGCTGTCGGTGTGCTGCCGAAAAATTGGGCCAAAAAATTTGTTAATATTATTCCGAACGCAAGTATTTCACTCTCTCAAAGGCCGTGTTTACAATGGATCTATGCGCGCAGTTTTACTTTTCACTAGTGAAACGATGATGCTTACATGCACTCTACCGCTGTTGTTTGAGAAGCATAGCACATGTTGGTTACCAAAGTTGACATCCGTAGACGTTATTTTGTATCTGCCAACATGTTCACGTTTGAAAAACAAGTAAGGCTATATCGACTTCGTTGGCTCTGTCACGTTTAGAGAATGTCCTCAATTCGATTTACCAGCTGAGTTCTGTTATTTCATCCATCAGATTATAATTTTTTTCACTTATGTTTATATGACTGAAACATTAGTTTCTATTGGATTTGTATGGCTGTGCATGATGATAATGATGATGTCTTTAGCTAGATTTTGCTTAATAGTAAGGATCTACAAAAACAGCATTAATTGTGCTGCAGTCTTAAAGATCGGTGCTGGGGATACTTAATCAGCGGTGCCTGCATACGTTCAAAACAATTTTTGTACAGACGAAAACAGGGTTGCTTTTTTGTCCGAAATAAATTCTAGTTTAAACAGAAAAAGGCGTCTAGATATAGTCTGGGTTATGGGTAACTTGAATGCTCAAGCGAGGCAGACCTTCATCAACGCGCATGGATAATGGTGAATAAATGTTGCATGTGTAGAGAATATATCGACTTCAGGTAATTGTTGATGGTTGTTCCAAGGCATTCGTGTAATATTGATTAAATGATGGCGAAACGATAGATTGTGACGATATTCTAATTATGATAGACGGGGATACAAATCATGTTTCAATTTTCCGGGGAATCTGTTTAAGTCTTGATTCCTGAGTGTGTGCCTATATAAACAATGCGGAAAGCTTATCTCGAACAACTATGAGAGTTAGAAATTTATAATGAAATCCTTTCTTTTGAACATCCAAACTTGAAAATAATAATAGAGTAAGAACTGCAGGAACTTTAGGACCAAAGCGACGATAAACAAGCTTTATCTTATCCTTATCATAAGTAGCAATACATAAGTACAAAATTACTGATGCTTCACGGGTAAATAACCAGGAGAAAAATTACAAACAATATAATAAAAACATTGATAATTTAAAACAAAGCATGGTAGGGTAGAGTGGTTTAGGTAACACAGAACCATGGGAACCTTGACATCTTCGCAACACAATTTTTGCCGCCTAATATTTTTTTATTGTAGGCGATATCAGTTGTGTATTTCCATTGCTATTTTCACTATATCGCTTCACAAAAACGACCGAATTTCACGATCGTCACTGATTTTGAATTGATAACACATTGCGCTTGATTGTTCAATCAAAAACTTATGTGAACTTGGACTACATCCTCATCATCGAATTGGTTATACATTGTTGCGTTTGATGTTAGCTGTTTCTGCACTGTCCGAATTCGTCCATCTTATTTCGTATGCCAAACTGGCGTCCAAATCTTGACTACGAAGCCACAAAGTTCAATTGATTGATGGGGATCCTGTAAGTTTGTCTTACTCTTAGATGGTGCGAATGGTATATGGAAAGATGAAATGACGACTGCTAATTGTTTCAAGGTAGTCTGGGCAAAATCCTAGTTTGAAAATTATAAATAAATATCTTCTTCATAGTCAAGATCGACTAATTTTCCTCCGGATCATGCATCCTGGGTGTATAGTTCATAGTTACGTCTATTAAAAAATATTGTGGTCTTTTACTCAATCAGAATTGTGTGTGTGGAGAGTGCGTATAATATGTAAATTTTAAGAGTAAATATTTTGTCTGAATTAAATATTTAATAGATAATTGCAACTCACGTAGTTAAGTGCACCGTTGAGGCCTTAGGGACTGCTGTTGTGTGTTGTGTCTTTATTTAAACACTTGCCCTATGACAAAAATAGTATCAATAATAATTTCCTAACCGGAAACAGGCTTGTTATTATCTAGTACGTGATTCTCAAGAAGCGCACTTGTGTAAGATAATCACTTAATGTAAATACGGCTGGATTCCAGATTATAATGACCTTTCGCTCGAATTAATTTTTCTTTTTTGAAGTTAGAAAAATGTTTGACTCACTCCAAGCAATTGGCAGGGTTAATTACTGTTTCATGCGGAGAACTAATATATATATATATATATATATATATATATATATATATATATATATATATATATATATATATATAAGTATGTATTAGGTGTTGCGAACCGAGTGACAAATTAGTTCAGTTGTGACCAGAAGGATAAAATAAAGACAGCATGAACGGAAAGTATAATCTCATGCACATTCGTTTCGTGCTTATTGGTGACTCATCAGTAGGAGCCGCTATTACGACCTTTAACCACTATATATTTGGGTGAAGAATGTAGAATAATCATTGGCAGGGTCTTGTCAAAAATTGTGGCCACCATCCTTACTTTAGTTTGGTAGGCGATGATCAAAGTGTGATTGATCAAAAAATTTACTGGACTGAATCAAATGTGTTAAGGTGTAAGTTCCGTTCGCAACAGTTGTGGCAAATACTTGATGAGTACGCAGTAAGAACGAAACTGGTCTTGATGAATTGAATTCGCTACCATAAGCAATGATTTTTGTATTCTTGCAGCAATATATATATATATATATATATATATATATATATATATATATAGGCGTGGACTGTCCATTACAAGTTGTTTTATCATGACTAGTTGTAGTCATTCTTATTCAGACCAGGGTTTGTAGGTCACTGTGTCATAGTTTATTTTAAACATTAAACTATGAAGAAAATCGTTGTAGTTATTTAGAGGGCCCGGATAATAACTAATTAATGTGCTTTTGTGCAAAGATAGTGACTCTATTGGTTGGATTATTGCCAGTTTTTGCACATGCGGGTGCTGAATAGAATTATTACAGGACTGAAATTTAGTTTACAATCTTCATCGTTAAGCTAATGCGTTCATAATAACTGGTTTATTTATTACTGCTAACCAACCATTTTCGTGCTTCTTTAATGAAAAATTGTTTGGCAACACTTTTGACAGGCCATGCTCATATTATGTGTTCAATTTGCTTTTATTTTGAAATTCTTTACCTTTATATTTATAACTAACAAACCAATAATCGTTTTTTGTTAAAGCTATTTTATATATCACCTATCAAGCGAATCGGCGTGTGCTGAGATTAAAAACAATTAAGTATTGTAACAAGTATGCGAACTTGTAGTAAACACCGATCCCATTGTATTTAACCGGTCGTCGAAGATCATACTCTAAAAATGATCACGGAAGGTCGAAGTGCGATTGACAGTTGTTTTGCTGTTGTTCGACGACTGGTTAAATACAGAGGAATTGCTGCTTACTATATCTCGAAAACTTGATTTGAATAATTGTTACCATCACACGCGCAATCAACGTTTAGTATTAATACAGCGGGTTTTTTCTAAATTATACAAAAAATTGAAATTGTCAAACATTTTAAATAAGTATGAATAGTTATATCTACTAATGACTGATTTTTATATTTATATACGCGCTTCTATATATATATGGTTTTGGCACAGGTATTTAAATGGAAAAATAAATTTATATAGGATATGAGTTTAAATGTGTATTTGGTTTGGATACGATTTGTTAGTGTAGGTTCCGTATTCAGTCTCTTTCTATAACCTTTTGCAAACAGGATGGGATTAGGTAAATTGGGGTATTCGATGATTACTGCCATATTGAAATAAAAAAATTTGTTGAGTCCTATATGCGTGCCGTACAGCAATTAAAAATAGAGATATAATGGATAGGCGTGTATTTTAATCCATAAGGTTTGATTATAGTTATTCTAGAAATGCCACTAAGTGGTTGTGTGCGGGGTGGGGTGACATGGATAAGTTTATGTATATATTTGAGTATTAGAGATTGGGAATGAAGACCGGATATTAAAATAAATATAAATGGATCTGTCTTGAATGGAGATATCACATTTACCACAAGTTGTTTTTCCTCTGCGTATGGTGTGATCCTTGAGGATAGGACTGGAAATAAGGTCTCGAAAATTCGGAAAAAGATGAGTGGGAAATCTTGTTCCAGCGTCATTTTTAGACAAGCAGCTGATGGAGGGTTTCGAATTGAATGGACAAGTGAGAAACCATCAACCAAGGCCAAAAATGGGTGCACATGGAAATGTACAGTACTCAAGATTTTACCGACCTACGAATGCTATCAATTGTCCCGCACAAGAAAAATGCGGTCAAAAAATTATCAAACATTGTATTTTAATTGATTGATGACTTCTAACTGGTTCCGTGATTATGATGTCATCCTTACGCTTCTTGTCCGACCAATGAAAACCAATCAATCGATTATAAATGCTTTGCACGTGGTAGTTTAAAGGAATCCAGATTTTATCTACCTACGAGCGCTATCATTTGTCTCACAACAGTCAATTATGGTTTCAGCTCGAACGAAGACAGCACTACGCAAAAGCCAATTCCTTTTAAGGAATATATCAAAACTATGTTTTCTCACACTCATGAAACATTAGTTGATAAATAATTGATCCAGATCCATGCACATTTGGTTGTGTCGCGATGCAGGTAAAATTAAAACAGCTCCACACCAAATCATGTCTACTGCGTGGATCTTTGAGCGTGTCTTAAGTGAAACCGGCTTTTCTTACGCGTGAGTCATTCACTGTAAAGTAGCAATATAAACAGATTCCATCTTGATACTCTGAATGTTAATCAACTTCGCGAACAATTAATTTAGAATTCCGAAAATCATCACCTTGTTTTAAATCATGTTTGGAGCTTGATAAAAGCACACACTTTGTATTTGACTATTCCTACAAAAGGCAAACTGCCGTCAGCCACACGTACTGACGCGTTTTAATCCATCAATATTATCATAAATTATTGTTTAATTGTGTTCTTTATATATGTGTGTGTGACGAAAGCTACAAACAGCTAATTTTCGTGACTGCCTAGAAATTGTGCAGCCGACCTATCCAGTCACGTACAATGTATGCAAGACTACTAGAGGTGAAAGCCGCATATCTCATTTTGCTTTCCATATATATGCAATGCGGTTTGATCCTCGCTAGTCAGTTTGCCGTCGTACTCTAATGATCATGAAGGTCGAAATGCTTCAGTGCGTGCGACTGGCAGTAGTTTTGCTATGTTGTTCGACGACTTTTTAAGTACAATGGGATTGGTGTTTACTTCAAGCTCGCAAACTTGATTTAAATAAATAAGATTACCACCAGCGCAATCAATGATTGATTAATCCTCAAATTTCTAATGCCTAGTCGGCTGTTTGATATAGCCTTTTAGACAAGGTGAATTGAAATTTTAAAAATGGGTTATACGCGAACAAAATGAACATTTTGCTCTGAATTATCAATAATCATTTATGTACCTATTGATGTACACAGCTTCAAGTGTATCGTTTAATATCAAGTATTTTATCATCATATAAATTTAATATGTTTAAATCAAGTTAAAATAACTTATTTTAATTCTTTGTTTCACCGTCAGCTTTTAACTGTCAACGTTACAAAAAGACTTGGCTACGGCCCTGCAGATGCAAATAGCATCAAACAACATGCATTTTTCAGAGACATCGATTGGATTGCAGTTTATCACCGGCAGGTTATGCCTCCATTTAAGCCAGTTCTCACGTCAGAAACAGACGTGTCACAATTTGACACTCGCTTTACATCTGAGAGCCCTGTACTTGAGAGTCCAGCTGATGGCGTGCCAATAGACGGAAGCCTAAAGGATGTTTTTAAGGGCTTTACGTATGTTGATCCCGCTGTTCACATTCAAATGGCGGAACGACCTCGTCGCAGGTCAGGAGCGTCTATTTGCAAGTACGTGCTTGAATGTGTTATTTTGATGGTTATAAATAAGCACAATGACAAATAAGTTTTTTGACGCATTTAAGGGTTCAAAAATTCAATGTGTTATTTATGAATTCTGAATCATAAATATAATGTATTTTACTCTCTTTTACAATAATTCGCTATACAACAATGAGGTACTTCATGGTTTGTATTTTAGCTTATTAACTGAAAGGAACATTTTTAATAAAATAGATAGATATTTTCGTTGTATACCGAAAACTAAAAGATAGGATTTTCGATTAACACACTAATATCATCATTGGCAGTGGTCGAATTTGCATTAAATGGATCCGTCAGCTCACCTTAATTCCATAGAGCAACCACTAATAAAGGGAAAACTACGCAATTGATGTTTGTGCTCCAATATAGTGTGCTATATGTATTTTGCAATATTTATTTAGACAAGCGTTCCTCTGTATGTAGCTGAGATTCATATATCACCTTCCCACAATAACCGGCTTTCTAGTCTTCAAGGATGCATTTGACTTGGTGGATCGCAATGTTTTATTCCATATTTTGTCGAAAAGTGTTGTGTTCACGAAATTTAGTAATATACGCGCACTCGACACGAATACTTCTGATCGCGTTAAGGTCTACAACGTATTAAAACAACTTTACAACCGTCAATGGTGTTAGGTGAGGCAGCCCACTTTCCCCCGTTTTTAAAGTATTGTAATGGATGATATAATAAACAACACTCTCGAGCGGCAAGCTAGTCAATCTTGACTATGCAGACGATATCGTACTATTGCCCTGGCCACCTTGAATTGGTTAACAGACGTTGTTCCGTCTCGGTATGAAATTCGCACACTACATATAAAGTACTTTTGCAGGATCACACATCACTTATTCCAACTCTGCGACTGCAGAGTAAATTTCTCGTCAAAATTGTCAGGCTTACATATCTTGTGAGTTCCATCAATAACTTAGGCAATATGTCTGGCGAGGTGAGAATGAGAATCGTGAAAGCTATAGTAGCTTACGAACCTTCGTCATTTATGGAGAAACGTGATTATTTCACTCTGTCTTAAAGGTCGTGTTTTCTAAGTACTTGTACACGCAGTTTTACTATACCCCAGTGAAACTTGGGTCTCTTAAAGTTGATTTTAGAATAACATCGTTGTTTGAGAAGTAGAGCGCATGTTTGTTACCAACAACGATAACAAATGTTGACATCTGTTGATCTGCCAAAAAGTGATTTTCGTTAGAAAAAAGGCTCCATCAACTTCGTTGGCTTGGTCACGTTTTGCGTATGCCATTAATTCGATTGCCCAGTAGTGCTCTGTTCTCTAATCTAAGCACCAGATTAAGTTAAGAAACACAGTGGGCAGAAACAGTTGAAGTTACTTACATCCAAATTTTCGTAGCATAGGACCCACTCGTCTGCCAGCATGGGGTCCACGAGCGCATCATAATTTTTGGTTAGAAATCCTTCGATATGGCTTCGAATCGAGCACAGTGGTGATCTTGGTGCAAATGTCTAGTAAAGCCATTTTTGTAACTTTCTTTTATTACTTGGGCAAAGTGAAAGCCTCAATGAAGCTATATTGCCGATTTTGCCTTGCCTTAATGCTGCACTTGGTCATAATGGTGTTGTGGAGAGGTTTAGTTTGCCTCATTTCTGTGAGTTATCTTGATAAATATACTCACTAATAATTTGTGTGCCTAAATTATTATTTTTGTCGTTATTTATATTTTTTTCGCTTATGGAAGTGAACAAATTGTCACTTTTGGCTTTTGTATGGCTGTGCATGATGATGATGATGATGTCTTGACGAAAAAATAATATAATTGATATAATTATATCGTTAAAGATAAACTAATTGATGCTAGCCTAGATGGAGCTACCTAATTCAACAACGCGTAGAAAAGGAAACCCGTAAAACAGTATTAGTTAGTATATCGCTGAAAATTTGGTAGTTCGCGGCAGGGTAGCCGATGCAGATGTGTCCAAGTGAAAATCATATCCACGACAAATTTTGGACAGTACATGAAGAGTTCCCAAAAAGGATGACAGCTGTCTACTGGGTGAATTACCTTCTCTACATTATACAATATTTGATTAATACTGACAAATCCATAATGTGATTGGTGTTTATGTCAAGATCGCAACCTTGATTTAAAAAATAGTTATCACGGCCTGTGCAGCGAATGGTTGTTTAATTATATACGTGTCCTATTCAATGACATTTCCACAGGAAGCGTGGTTTATGTGTAGAACTCATTTGGAATGGCTAGTTGGAATTTCAGGTCTAAAGAGATGGCATATTGGCTCCACCTGAAGGAAAGGCTAACATCATCAACACCATAATAATCATGATGCGCATCCATACATAAGTCAAAAGTTAGTACTGTTGCACTGTCGTAACCATGAATTCATTGTTATTTGTGGACTGTAAAATAACACTAGTTCGCCCATTATTAGTGAAGATGGTTTTTATTCGAAGTTTTCCTTCCCTTATTTTGCCAACCTGTGGCCAAAGTTTCCTTCTACAGGCGAAACTTACCCTTTACGTCTTGTACGCTTGCTTTCATTCGATCACTGTATATTTAAAAATTAAAGTTAGACCAAACATGAAACGGGATGATGGCTGGAAAGGCTTATGCTACCATTCCCGAGATGAAAAGTTTGTGATCGCTGGTCGTCAGGACGGAATTTCTACTTCCCAATTTCCATTTCCTTTTTGTCTCCGATCAAGCTTGGTTTGTATTCGTCCCTTTTTTCCGAAGGCTTCAACATCGCAATCATATTTTTTTAAATCTGTCAGACAGAATTTCTATTGTTACAAAATTTCATGGGCAACAAAAATATTCTAGTTTTGTGTATAACTGAAAATTGTATGTAGCGTATGGCGAAACGAAACTGGTCTATTGGATGAATTGCCTTTTCTGCATTGCTTCTATCCTAAAGCAAATACTTGGACAGAAACATGTATGTAACCGCCGAACAATAGCTTTCTTTCTGGGCTTCAAGAATGTATTTGATTTGGTGGATCACATTTTTATTTTGGATATTCTGTTGTAAATTTGTATGCCTACTGAATTAGTAAATATACAACAAACCTTCTGGTCTAGGTAGTATAGATTTAATTATCGCAAAACCTCTATTAGGAGCAATGTCATTCAAGGATGTTCATTTTCTCCATATTTGCTTAGTGTAGTAACAAATATCGTTATGAAAATTACGATCTTGAATATTCAGACAATATTAGGTTATTTTATTTATTCATGCTACCTTGAGTAGATGAGCAGCTACCATATCTGTCGTTACGGAGTTCGCACTCTAAATTTTAGTTATTTTCATAATCATTGCAACTGCGGTTTCAAGTTGAATTTATTGACCTGGTTAACTGTGTTACTTGTTTTGGTCACTTAATCAAGGCTACTATATGACTATCAATAAAGCTAGAGTGGCGTTCTCCAACCGTCGCCGTCGATGCAGTAACGCGAATTTCAATACGTGCAATTTTGGCATTTGCTAGTGAATGATATCGATCGGTTACACGCATTCGGTCCTCAATAAGAACGAAACCGGTCTACTGGATGAATTGCCTTTTCTACACTATAGAATTCTTAGTTTATCTTGAAAATATATGTACATAATAGTTCAGGTGTTTATATCAAGATTGCAACCTTGATTAAAGTAATTGTTATCACCACCCGCGCAACAAATGTTCGTTTAATTATATAAATGTTCATTTCAATACCATTTCCCCATGTAATGTGGTGTCTGTTCAGTAATGACAGATTGGTTACGTTTTACACTTGCTTTTAATTTGTTTGCCTAAAGGATCGGTATTGACACATCCAGTGTCAAATTTGCTTAAAATCAATGTGAACATATTTGGACTAGTAGAAACAGCTAAAGTAAACTACAGTGAAATTGGGTAATAAGATATGTGCGTCCACTAGGATTGGAACATTATATAACCACATATAACCATGACAAGTACAACTTACAATAATTACATACTGCATCGGCCGTCGCGCAGTATAAAAAGGGTCGCCTTATCTGCTGAGTCGTGCAGGGTGAATAAGCGAAAACAGGCTGTTTTGTCCACCTATGTTGGATGGTCCACGTACTTGTATGTCTTCCGTATTTATTATTAATGTATCGTCCAGACGAGCCTTAATTATGCCTAATTCTGCAATTAAATTATTCATTTGAGAAGTCAATGCCTGAATCAACGTTTCCAACCCATCAGAAGCCATTTTAAATGTACCACAAATGCTTTATTTTTACTCAATTATATATAGAATTTTGCTCGCACAACGAGCATCGATTTAATAAAACAAATTTACACATTAATTAATTTATGTTCACTTCAGCTCGAAGTCTGCTTTTCTCATTGGGCTGACTGCTTCATTCTTATACGGGCGCTTCTGCGAGGAATTTCTGTTGAAATAATGTCTGCCCTAGATAAGACCCTTTGTTCATTATTTGTCTTAAAGGTGGCTATTGCCACATCTTCCCCCCCCCTCAGGAATCGGCTTTCGCACTCTGCTTAAACGATCCAGTGCAACAGCTCGTGGTCCATCGGGCAGGCTAACAAAAACAGTATTGTGCTCTGCGTCCACCCTCTCCACGCGATACGGCCCATCATTAACAGCCTGCAGTGCCATGGGCTCGACCTTCGCTACCATTACATAGTCGCCGACCTTTAGGCGAGTGCGTGTCGGTTGCCTTGCATAGCCTTGTCGCTGTGTGGCGCCTACATATTCAGTTAACTGTTTTAGTCGTTCCTGAATATCCGCTATGGTGCAGCGCTCATGGGATCCTTGGATTACAGGTTCACCTGGCAGTCTTATGTGTCCTCCATAGACCATGGTCGTTGGAGCGAATCCTGTAGCTGTTGAGACTGTAAAGCGCATGGCCCGCTCGACCAAATGTAATTTGTCTCTCCACGTTCCCGGGCTCTCGTGGCACCAACATCGCAGTACCTCTTTCATCGTTCTATGTGCGCGCTCAGCTGGCGCATTGGTTGGCGGGTGATAAGTGGCTGTGCGGGAATGCTTAATGTCAAGGTCTTTGCACCACTGATTAATTATAATCTTTTCTGTTGTGATCTTCTTCAGTGGTACAAACTCGACCCATCAGGTAAACTTATCGACCATGGAAAACACATAGGACACGCCGCCGCGAGCTACCGGCAGTGGACCTACCAGGTCGATATGCAGAAACTCGTTCCGTGCAGTGGCATTGAAAGCAATCGGAGTGACTTTTTCTCGTTTTTGTGGTTTACAACGTTGGCATGTAGTGCACTGTTGACAATAGCTACGAATTTCTTTGGACATGCCAGGCCAATACAATCGTGACTGCAATGTCTCAATGAGCCGCCCAGCGCCGGGATGTCCCAACGTTTCATGCCAAAAGGCCATTAATTCTGTTCTTATAGATTCTGGCACAAACCATTGCACTGTTTGTCCTTCTTTCCGCACCAACAGGCCGTTCTGTAGACTCAACGTTTTATATGGTGCAGACACCACTGTGCCGTTTTTTAATTGATTGACTATTTCCTGACATGTAGCATCTCTTCCCTGTTCTTCAGAGACTTTTATAAGCGGCGAAACCCGCACAGCGGAAATTCTGCTGAGCGCATCGGCCGCCGCATTCTCGATTCCTGCTCTATGATGAATTGATATATCGTACTCTTCTAGTTCTTCAATGGCTCGATGTACACGTTTCTTCTCAATACATAGTGATCTCCAATGCACTAGCGCTTTGTGGTCGGTAAAGTCGTCCACGTGTCCCCCGATGACAAAATATCTAAACTTCCGCAGCGCCCATTGTACGGCAAGTAATTCTTTTTCTGTGACTGTATAGTTCTGTTCCGCCTTAGTGAGTGTGCGACTTATATATTGCGCAGGACGTCCGTCAGCTTGTAACACCGCTCCTATACCAATATCTGACGCGTCTGTAACAATTGACATATTACCTACCGGGAAAGTCAAAATAGTTGCATCTATTAATTTCTGCTTACATAGCACAAACGCTTGTTGAGCCTCCTCCGTCCAACGAAATGGTATCTTGGCACTAGTTAACTGAGATAAGGGCTGTTGCGTAACCGCCATCCCTGCGAGGTATGGTCTATAGAAATTCACCATACCAATAAACCGGCGCAATTGTTTTCTAGTAGTAGGCACCGGATAATCCCTGATAGGTTGTACATTCGAATCTAACGGCATGCATCCGTCCGCTGAGACTAAGTGCCCCAAGAACCGCACTTCTTGACCTATCTGTACCTTTTCTGGATTAAAATGTAATCGCCATTCTACAGCTTTGGCCAACATCTTCTGCAGCCTCACACGTAATTCGTGTTCAGTAGTGGCCCATATAATAACATCGTCTACGTAAGCTGTTGTCCAAGTTAAGTCAGACACGAACGAGTCCATCATCCTTTGGGACACTTTCGGTGCGTTTTTAAGGCCAAATGGTACCCGGGTGAATTGGAAATGACCTTGGGGTACTTGTACCGCTAACTTCCATCGGTCTTCGGGCCGCACGCCTATTTGCCAAAATCCCTGTTTAAGATCAAGCACGGCAAACCATTTGCCTCCCGCTAGCTGTAGGAACAGATCACGCAGAGCCGGCATGGGATACGGGTCCGGTTTAGTTACTGAGTTCAATTGCCTAAAATCAGCCGCTGGTCGGAGCGAACCATCCTTTTTCGTAACATAAACCATCGGAGCACGAAAATCATATGTTGACGGTTCAAGAACGCCGGCTTCTATCATTTCTTGGGTTGCTCGAGTCGCTGCTGCACCATATACTTTTGGTGGTTCGTAACCGTCATTTAGTTATAGCCATAGCTTAAACTGGTCGACCGTCGGCCCTGGACGCTCGCTACAATCAGGCAGTTGGTATATTATGTTATATTGGGTTTCTTCCACCACCCAGGCAGACAACTGGTCTCCTCCTGCATCTTAGGGGTACATATAGACTTTATTGAACTTATTCCCTCAGGCCGCGATAGGCATACACGTTTATTTTGACAGTCTATCGTCCTAACCCATTTTCTAATAAAATCAAGTCCCAATAAGGGCGTTTGCGTATTCGTGTCCCACTCGCCCACATAAACTTGCTTTCGTAGGTTTTACATTGTTCAATGGCCAAGTCAATGGTAGTACCGACACATCATTTCCAGTATCCAATTGCATTATTACTGGCTGTCCGTTGAAGAGTTCTAAAAATTTAACTTTAATGAAAATTCTTACATTCGGCAATGTTTCCCACACTTCCTTTTCTTCAAAGGCCATCTGGTTCGGACCACTTTTTTGTTTGTTCTGCTGGTCTTCATTCGATCTACCCCTCGGAGCCACCAAAGGATTAATATTTGTGCCCTGCTCTCTCCCACCTTTATTTGTGAGATTGTGCACCTTGTTACCCCACTGCACTGGCCGTTCTCGAGGAGCAGTACATGGGTTTTGCTGACGCTTAAACGTCGTATTCGTCGGAGCTGGAGTCCTCATATACTGACTTTGCTTCCAGGCCACTGGCTGTTGCCTTCTGTCGCGGAACTGCTTATTATGCCGCGAAGAGTTCCAATACGGTATGTCGCTCCTGTCAGATGTCGTAACTGGACCCATGCGTGGAGATGCAGCTGCCACTTTGTTTGTCATTATGGCCGAACTTTGAAGAGCCTGAAGTCTCTTCAAGGCCTCCCTGGGCGCTGGATATTTCACCGTATCTGGTAGGATCCAGCAGCATGAACATGATGGCCTCATGTGGTTGCAAGCTGGGTGAAGCCTCGGTAAGCTTCGAGAACCACCGCTTGATACGTGCCATGGTATCCATGGGCATCTCACCCACTAATGGTTTCAGGCTGTATTATTCTAAAAACACTTCCTGAGGCCTAGCCCGGAAATGATCCAACACGCGTCTTTTGTATTCTTCATATGTGAGGTCAGCCGGCAATTCCAATTGGACTGCTACTGTCCGGTCCACTAATTCCTGGACAGCTACGCGCACAATAGGTGCTTTCAATGTAAATTCTTGGGCTCGAACTGATGCTTCAAATTTTTCGAACCACAACTGTGGCCTTTTCACATCTAGTGGTGCCAACATCGGCTTAAACTCTGATGACGGTCTGAAATAACTCGTCGATTCGGCTGAAAACGCCGGCATATTTCCTCCTGATTCCTCTTCGGCGTGGTCGCCATTGTTCTGTCCACCTATGTTGGATGGTCCACGTACATGTATGTCGTCAGTGTTTATTATTAGCGTATCGTCTAGACGAGCCTTAATTATGCCTAATTCTGCAGTTAAATTATTCATTTGAGAAGTCAATGCCTGAATCAACGTTTCCAACCCATCAGAAGACATTTTAAATGTACCACAAATGCTTTATTTTTACTCAATTATATATAGAATTTTGCTCGCACAACGAGCATCGATTTAATAAAACAAATTTACACATTAATTAATTTATGTTCACTTCAGCTCGAAGTCTGCTTTTCTCATTGGGCTGACTGCTTCATTCTTATACGGGCGCTTCTGCGAGGAATTTCTGTTGAAATAATGTCTGCCCTAGATAAGACCCTTTGTTCATTATTTGTCTTAAAGGTGGCCATTGCCACACAGAGCTACTTCTGTGCAATGCCTAATCTACCATTCCTTCCCTATCCTCTATCTCAATGAACTTGTCAAATTAACTTTAGATTCTTTTGTACAATATGGTTGGTTTCAGATCACTTTCTCTGTCGCTCCGATTACTTAGGTTGCCATATATTCTATATATATGGTATCTATGTAGACGATCATTCATTAAACCTAAGTTAGGTTTTAACGTAGGCGCATTTAATGTGCGAACATTAAAACAACTTGGACAGCAAGAATCTCTTGCTCGTACGTTGGATAAATTAGAAATCGACATATGTTGCGTATCTGAAACCAGAATACAGGATCCTACGTGTATTACAGAACTAGTTGCACCATCCCTATCTACGCGTTATTGGCTTCGAACATCTGGTTCCACAGAGTCCTCTCAAGCCGGTAAATGGGGCGTTGGTATTGCCCTTAGCGCGCGAGCTGAAGCTTGCTTAATTGAATGGATCCCTTTAAATAGTCGATTGTGTGCGGCACGTTTAAATACATCTACTAAAATCAAAGCAAAAAACCGTTATCATCGTTGCCTCTTCGTTGTATCTGCATATGCTCCTACCGATTGCAGCACGGAAGAAAGCAAGGACGCTTTTTACTCCGAATTAAGCTCCTTACTAAGTAAAGCACGAAGTTCGGATATAGTCCTGGTTATGGGTGACATGAATGCTCAAGTTGGTCGCTTAAGCAACACAGAATTTCATTTAGGTGGAAGATACACTCTAAGCTCGACTCGCAATGATAATGGTGAACGGCTTTTGGATAGCTGCGCTGAACATAGACTATATTTAAGTAGTACAAATTTCAGACGTAGTGTTAAACGTTGTGCTACATGGCGTCCTCCAGCACCCGGACAACGGTGGACTCAAATAGATCATGTAGCAATTAGTTATATATGGCGTGGTTGCATCCAGGATTGTCGCTCTTTTTGGAACACTTATGTCGACTCGGACCATGCACTTATCCGTTGTAGATTTGCTCTAAAATTTTCCGGGAAAATAATTAAGAATAAACCCAAAATTGATGTAGGCAAACTCGAACAACCGTCCATCCGACAAAACTATGAAAATATTCTAAAGGCTAATCTAACTGGTCTGAATAGCAAAAATCCGAATATACTTTGGTCCAAGATAAGTTCCACTATGCACAATGCAGGTACTACTGTATGTGGCATAGCAGGCCCCCGTAGAAATAATCACTGGCTCTCTGTAAAATCTATGGAGATACTCGAAATAAGGCGCCAAATTCCACCTGGCTCGAATCATAATAATACCCGTCGCAATATAAGACGCCAACTTAAACGCAGTCTAAAAGGCGATCTCGAAAACTTTTGGAGCAGAAATGCTGAAGAAATGGAATTAGCTTTCGCGTCAGGTAACAGTCGCTGTTTGTTCCAACTTATACGCACAACAGGTTCGAGAAAGTTAAAAGTTAGCGAAACTATAAATGATAGTAACAACGAATTAATAACCAATAAAATAAGTCGTCTTGACAGGTGGGCTGAACACTTTAGAGATCAATTTTTTTGGCCACCCGCGTCAGTTCCGCTTCCCGAAAGCATGTCTGCATCAACAGTGCGGAATGTTAGTCCCGAAGAGCCATCCGAGTTAGTACGCGATGCAATCCTATCTCTTAAGCGCCACAAAGCCGCCGGCCCCGATGATCTGCTTCCGGGATTGTTTAAGGATGGTGGCGATATAATTTCAGGAGCGTTGACCAAACCTTTTCATACTATATGGAATGAGGAAACCGTACCACTCGACTGGAATGAGTCGACCATCATTCCCATCTTCAAAAAAGGCAATCGTAATTCGTGCGATAACCATCGTGGTATAAGTTTGACTCCGGTCGTATCAAGGTTATTTGCTTCGATTATCCTACGTCGTCTTAGCGCTTCACGTGAATCACAAACAAGAGAAGAACAGGCCGGATTCCGCGCAGGACGAGGTTGTATAGATAATATTTTTACGTTAAGGCAAGTTCTCGAACAGAGACATTTATATCACCGTCCCACAATAGTCGTCTTTCTAGACTTCAAGGGTGCATTTGATTCGGTGGATCGCAATGTTTTATTCCATATCTTGTCCAAAAGCGGTGTGCCCACTAAATTTGTTAATGTTATACGAGCTCTCTACACAAATATATCTGGTCGCGTTAAGGTCTACAACGAATTGATGCATAACTTTACAACCGGCAGTGGTGTCCGTCAAGGTTGTCCACTTTCCCCATTTTTGTTTAATTTTGTAATCGATGCTATTATGAACAACACTCTCTCACACATTCAGGACGCTGGAGTTGAAGTTCTTCCGGGAGATAAACTAGTCGATCTTGACTATGCGGACGATATCGTACTATTATTCGACAATCAACATGCTGCCCAGACCACCTTAAATAGATTAGCAAACGTTGTTCCGTCTTTCGGTATGAAATTCGCACCCTCTAAATGTAAGATACTGTTACAGGATCACCCACCACTCACTCCAATGTTGCGACTGCAGAATGAAGATTTTGACATAGTCGACAGGTTTACCTATCTTGGGAGCTCTATCAATAACGTAGGCGATATGTCCGACGAGGTAAGAATACGGATCGCGAAAGCTAGAGTAGCATTCTCGAACCTTCGTCATTTATGGAGAAACGCGAATATTTCACTTTGCCTTTAAGGTCGTGTTTACAATGCATCTGTACGCGCAGTCTTACTATACGCTAGTGAAACTTGGCCTCTTAGAGTTGATGATCTGAGAAGCTTACAGGCATTCGATCATCGTTGTTTGAGAAGTATTGCACATGTTGGGTACCAACAACGAATAACTAACGTTGACATCCGTAGACGTATTTTTGGATCTGACAATAAGTGCTCGTCTCTAGAAAAGCAAATAAGGCTCCATCAACTTCGTTGGCTCGGTCACGTTTTGCGTATGCCCTCATTCCGATTGTCTAATAGAGCTCTGTTCTCTCATCCAGCACCAAATTGGCGTAAGAAACAAGGTGGGCAGATTTTGACATTGCAGAAACAATTAAAGTCACTTACATCCAAATTGGGTAGTATAGGATCCACTCGTCTGCCGGGATGGGTCCCCGTGCACATCAGTTCTTGGTTAGAAACCCTTAGCGATATGGCAGCGAATCGAGCTCAGTGGCGATCTTGTTGCAGATGTATAGTAGAATCATCTTCGTAACTTTCTTTTCTTAGTAGGGCAAAGTTAGCTGCGAGGTTCGGTTTGTTTATGACGTGATACGGTGAAATCCTCAAGGAGGCTGTGTTGCTGATGTCGCCTTGTCCGAATGCTAACTTGGCTATAATGGTGTTGTGGAGAGGCTTAGTTTGCCTCATTTCTGTGAGTTATCCTGATAAATTTACTCATAGTAGCAAGGTTTTCCTTCTCTCTCTACCCCTCTCCCTCTCTCGTAAATCTCAATAATAAT